>KQ086149.1:0-45899 GCA_001020605.1 Schizopora paradoxa | reverse complement strand
CTTCACAATATACATTCCTTTAGGCGATGGCGGCGGAGCACGGCAGAATCCCACTTTCATTTCTCTTCACAGAAGCTTCTCTGGCTAACAAACTCAATGCTTCTCAGAACTGAGGCTCAGGAAAAATCTCAAAATTAGATAGAAAATTTGAATCTTTCAATCACACATTCTCTTGTCTCTCAGACAGCTTTT
The DNA here is from genome assembly GCA_001020605.1 of Schizopora paradoxa. Taxonomy (NCBI): domain Eukaryota; kingdom Fungi; phylum Basidiomycota; class Agaricomycetes; order Hymenochaetales; family Schizoporaceae; genus Schizopora; species Schizopora paradoxa. The sequence continues at coordinate 45,707 of KQ086149.1, read as the reverse complement.
CCTCTCAAATCTGTGGTGTAGAACGCAAGGGGGAGCTCACAATCCAGTTTGCTTTCTGCACGGCATCCTGGTTTCTCCTCCCACCACTAGCGCCGGACACATTAGTTGTAAGCGGCACGGCTCTGGGCGGGCGGAGCCCACGAAGCCCGCAGGTGCGGGAAGGGTTCTGATTTCAGAATTCTGATGTCGGCAACCATTGTAGGTTACCTACCTGAAAGTCCTCCTCTCCGCCTCCGCAAGCTTGAGAGGATGTCCAGCATCCAGTCAGGTATTTACTGAAGATGATGCCAGTGCAAGGTGTGCCACTAGACAGGCGGTTGGTGGTATAAAATAATTTATTTGATGCAGCGCGGCAGAGAACATGACTGCCAGCTGGCAAGCGACGAGGTAAGCAAAGACATCGCCTGTGAGCTCAGGAAGCGAGAGCGGGTCATCCCGCACAGAAAACTCACGGACCCTTGCCATCCCAATCTGGAGGATGAGAACGCCGTGACGCGTCGCGACACGCCAATTAGCTCTTCACCGCTGGAGAGGCTCGAGGTGTACTTGGGTCGAGAATCCCAGTATCGCGGTGGGCTCGACGTAGTATGAGATAGAGAGACAAACTACGAACATGGCGTGCTAACTATGGTAACCCTAACCCTAGTACGAGGCCTCCTACTCCAAACTCCCCCCTCTAAAAGACGCACGTCCTCGGGCGTCAATGTCTATAAGTAGCGTGAATAAAGGAACTTGAAATGATGATAAAACGAGCAAGACAATTTGGGAGCATGGTGAGCGGTGAACTTGGATGGAATCAATGGGAACAGTGCGAGATCGAGAGCATGAACAAAGAACAGCGGTACGTTGGATCAGAGCAGTACGGGATCATTTGGAACGGTGCGAAAAGGAACTGAGAAATGGGAAAAGAAATTCGAGAGCAAAAAGATTGAAACCTATGGTTTGTTCTTCAGCCAGGTCTTGAACCAGCCTTTGACGTACATCTCCACGAATTGCATTGCGGGGTCGGTCGGGAGCGTGACCGGGAGGGGCTCGTAGCGACCATGAGGATGAGCGACGTACGAAAAGAGAAGATCGTGGAATGGCTCGAGCGCCTGGAGAACTGTTTTGTATCTTGGTGAGGCCTCGAAACGCAGGAGTGCTTGGAAAGTTTCGTCGCGCGGCGAAGCAGTTTCGGCCACGGTGTTCAAAACAATGGGCGCGATGCGAGTGCGTAATGGTGGTATGCTTGTCTCTACTGCGCGAGAGATTTTCGGTGGGCAATCTTCGATGGTCTGCGTTCCGGAGTCGGACGTGCGAGGGCTGTCCGCCTGTACAGTGCAAGATGTTTTCGATGGCTGCTCCCCGGTTGTCTGCATTCCCGAATCGGCCATGCGAAGGATGTCCGTTTGTGCTTCACAATCTTGCAACTCGACGGCGGGTTGGACGTCTGATGTCTCTGTTTGGACAGAGCAGCTTGACATTGATGAAGGCGGAGGGTCTGTCTGTATGAGCCGATCCGTCTTATAATGGAGATGGCTGAGAGGGAGAAGCGATGCTGAGGTCTGACGAGACTTGAAGCGATGGCGCGACGCAGAGGGCGGTTGCCAGCGACGATCTGAGTGCGGTCGAAGTGGTCGACCAGTGTGAGGTTGAACTGCAGGCGTGAGTTGTGAGCGACGCCACCATGTTGATGCATCCGCACGAGAAATGAAGCGTTGCGAACGCTGGGAACGGCGGACAGGGTTGTAGGATGGTTCGTTGGCAAAATTTTGGCGTCGCTGGATGCGTTGGTGTCGCCTGCAGAGGCTGGACCATGGGGAACGAGCGTCGGTGCGCAGACAGGAGAGGTCGCGAGGCGGAGGTTCGGTGATGAACATGGGCTGTAAGCAAGGAATCGAGGCGTCGACGTCGTCCGCCCAATCGATCCCAATGGTCTCCGTGTTGTCGAACGAGCTCGAAAGCGCACCTTTGCCCTCAACCACAGTAGCTTTTCCATCCATCTCCAGCGTCTTCTCTTCAACGGACTCCGTCTGCCTTTCTACTACGGCGTGCTGCGTCTCAGGCGCTGCCGACTCGTTGCGTTGACGTCGTTTTCGCTCCTTCTTTGCGGCGCGTTGACGACGACGTTTTGCGAGCGCTTGGTCTTCCTCGCCGCTGAGCTTCGGTGAGTTCTTCTCTACGGCTGGTCTTGGGTCCATCCTCACTCTCATCACCAAGATGGAGAGGCTCGAGGTGTACTTGGGTCGAGAATCCCAGTATCGCGGTGGGCTCGACGTAGTATGAGATAGAGAGACAAACTACGAACATGGCGTGCTAACTATGGTAACCCTAACCCTAGTACGAGGCCTCCTACTCCACCGCGACCACTGCTCTCGACGTCGCCCCCCCCCCCGCGTTCATCACCCAGAGATCGTCATAGCACAGCTCAAAGGTTAATTTCTAATTTTTATCTTATCTTTCAGGGTCTGAGGTTGCTTCGAAGCCTCGGTGCGTCACTGGCACCAAGGGGTTCGAGACACAGCGCAGCGCCTTCGTTCATCTGCTGTCCGTCATTCAAGTTCGCTCAGCGGCTCAGTAAAGACCTTTCATTCTCTTGCCTGTAACAAATTTTTAATTCCAAGACCAAGCAGAAAAATCTTCGGATATGGTCTGCTCTCCGCCGTGGCCCTCGCAGTCCAGGCAAGATTCCCCGCAAATCGCAACCTTTTTCGCTCGATTTTGGACAGCTCGCGGCACGCAACGATTCCCGTTGTATTGAAATTTTTATTATGAAGTCTTCTGATAATCTCGAGGGACGACAGGTTCCTGAGGAAGCACGGAAAGAGCGTCCGTTGGGTTGTAAGCGAGCGGAAGCTGTCGATCGACGTGCTAAGCGAAGTTTCAACTCGCGCGCGGCTTTGGTCTTCCCGTCCGATCTGCGGTACGTTCTCATGAATTCATTCGTACGTGGTTGAGAATTCCTAGCACGCTGAATACTCCGACGCTTGGACCATTCCAGAGAGGTATAAAGAGCTCGCGGATTTTGACATTGCTCCTCAGCTTTCAAGCCTCCTCCTCTTCCCTCCCTCCCATATCTCCCTTCTCATATTCTCTTTACAATACTTCTCTGCGGTGCGCTCCCCGACATGCAGCGCTCCCCTCTCTCGTCGCGTATCCGTGCTCGCATCATCGCCGCAGGATTGTATGTTCATTACCTGATTGTCTACAAACGACTGACTTTCTCTCTGTTATAGACCTTGATCTGGATGATTCAACACAGATCTTGTACGTCATTTCAATTTCTATGCATACATTTTACTAACTATGGTCCTCTTTGACAGAGCACCATATCGCGAGCTCACTTCGAACAGCAAGAGAGGCATGTCGAGCACCATTTTTGTAAGCTGCCTCCACATTTCGACACTTTCTTATACGCTGACTTGGAATCTATTTTCAGTTAGCATTTGGACGTCGAAGTTGAGACTCCGGGAGGAGAATGAAAATATATTGGTACGTCACCTCAAGCCCTTTTTGTTTCTCTGCCATCCCCGTTCTGACGACGATCCCAAGCTCTCCCTCTCACATTGTTCGTTGACTTCAACTCCATTCGTGTCGCGTTGCCTCGGCCTCCAAACCTGCTCAGTACGTCATATTCATGCTTACCCTTTTCTCCGTGCACCTTACTGATCTCCGCCCGCAGATCTTCGTTCCGTGAGCTCCTCGCCGCCCATGATGCGCCGTATTCATGCTTGCACGCAAGCTCGATGAGTTGACAAAACGGTTCGAATGACGGCCTCGCCTGCTCACCCGCGATGTAGGGCGTTGTATTATCAGGTCAGTGAATTGTTTATTTGAATTCCCATCGGCACTCACTCTGCAGATAGCGGACGGCAGGCGGCGCTTTTGTTGCTGTGAATCTTGACGAAGTCGTGCGTACTCCTTGCTCGCTGACCTACCCGTGAATGTCGATGTGTCGGCGCATTTTGTGAGGTGAGTCATCGCCCGTTTACCTACTTGTTTTTCACGCAAGCTCGCAGCCCAGCGTAACGAGAACGGCTGCAATTTTTTGCGCCACTTCTATCGGAGAAGCGAGAGTTGCACTCGGCCGTCGTCTGTGGTGTACGTAGCACGATGAGCTTGTCATGAAGTAAAATGAATGGACAACTCCTGCAGTAGACGTAAGCCGCCCTTTGGGCGTCAAAGGACATCCACGTCCGCGCGCCGTGAGCACGCCGTTGGGTGATGCGTACGCCTCCGTGCCCCGATTCCGGAGATTTCGACGTTACCCGGGGGCAGAAACTCGACATTTGTATTGTATGAGGCTTTGGAGTTTGGGGAAGCGCCGCTGAATTCGTGAAGGACGGGAGATCACGGGAGACAGGGTATTTAAAGAGTAGTGGTCGCGGCAGTCGCAAACATGGATTATGCACGTAATAATCTCATAAACAATGCGCTGAGTACGGTGATCAAATATTCAAACGTCAAGTTGAGGGTAAAGCATCAAATCATACTAACCGGGTCGTAGGTGTTACCATGGACGAAATTTTATCTCTGCAGAAATCGTTCTCGACGTCCTGTCAAGAAATGGTGTTCGTGTCTTGTTCCGAGCTGTCGGCGTTTTCTCGTCCGTACCGACTTGATTATTGATGAAACGGGTAATGCGCTCTTCCGAGCTGCGTCTCTGCTGAGATACGTTCGGTTCGTCAACTACGACCTGTGATGCAAGCAAAATTCCAAACTCAGCAGGGAGAATTGAAAAAGCCTGTCACGAACGTGGATTCGATGTAAAGAGCGATATGACGAATGCGATATCATCTTGGTACCTCCGATGTTCCCATGGACTCGTTCATCTGCAGAATGGACCGCCATACCGTGGATGTGAATGTCGCGGACGGTTAGAAGGAATCGGTACTGCCCGCAGTGTCCAAGGGGTAACCTGCGGATCTCCTTTTAACGCAAAGTCCACGAAAAAAGGGTAAACCGTACTGGGAGTTTGAAAAGTGGCTCATCACGTTTGCCGCAAATGAACTCATCACCGTCACCGACCTATTCTCCGATAACTGATCACAGCTATTTGGCTCTGTACCTTCAAGGCGAGCGATCCATCGCAGTCATTCGTGACCTTTCCTCGTCCAATCCGAACCAATTCAGCTTGAAATCTTTGCTGCCTATGATCATAGCAATTAGTCGAAGCGTGCACTCTTCAGGGCACTGTCTTGATGCAACTATAATGAGAGATGAGCTCAGGCTGTCGGCTACGGACTGCGATGCAAGCGAAATTCCAAGCACTGTAGAGCAAATCAAAGGCCGGTCATGTAAGGTGTAGTTTGTCAGAACGCCGTCAAACGGAAAAAGGATGAATGGGAGAAAGCGCGCGGAATCAAGATTTCCACGCGGTTTGGTGGGTCATGAAGAAAAGAAAATAAACGAAATGGAGCGATAGGGTATCAATATGACATTAACTTGGTATTCCCGTACACACATAGTTATAGAACGAACCGTCACGAATTCCACCAAGGGCGAATAGCATTGGGACTGTGGAGCGTGAAATTACGCGTGCGACGGTGCCTTAGCTTTGCGTGTTAGCCGTCTTGCTTTTGCCTTCGATCTCCTCGGAACCGGATAGATAAATCGAGGGCGAGGTCACAAGCTCATGACTATTCGAACGCGTGGAACCGGACGATATAGACGACAGAGCTTGGCCTCGTCATCAGTCTGCCTCGACGGGTTGAAAGCGGTTATAGTATTGTTTCGTCTGTGCCTCGATGTTCTCTTCTGTCGACTCTGGGAGGTCCTCGATAAATTGCGCTGACAGAGAAACGGCGACATCAGGTTCTTGAAGACGGATGTAAGAGAATCGTAGCTTCGTACCGGGCCATCCAGACATATGGGCGAGGGCTGGAACGACGCTATTTGGGAGCAGAACGGTGTTGTCCGCGATCTTGGCGCAGTCCTTGATGATTGTAAATTTACCCTTCAAAAATTTCAGGATGAGCATTGCAATAATAGCACGAAGCAATTGCAAGTAGAACAGGAACGGGATAAACGCATGGCACCATTATCTCCAAAGGAGAGGTGCGTCCGCGTCCTTTGGGTGGTGGTTTGGTAGGCATCGACGGAGAAGATGGCCCAGTCATTAAGGGCGAAGCACCATTGGCAGCAACAGTTTATAGTCTAATCGTAGCATGCTGACGAGGGGGGATCGAGGCGCGTCGAGGCGGGTTCAAACTCCGCGTTCCATCCCTCAGAAGTCTCCAGCGGATGCTAGACTAACCACGATGAGCGTAGGCTGCCCAACATCACATATAGAGGTGCGTCAACGCGCTGCCAGACCAGCGAGACTGGTTTGCTAATAAAGCTGGGAACGAGAAGGACTTACGATGATACAGTTCTTGCCTATCTCAACGTGGTTCCCGATAGTGGCCGCTTCGACGACGGAGTTTGCGCCAATATGAACATAATTGCCTATCTTCATCGGGTAGTAATTGAAGTTCCCTCGGTATGTCTTGTAGGGAGGACTGCAAATTTATAGAAGTACCAAGAGACGCGTGATATCCACGTCACGATAAATGATGTCGATGACGAGGAGCAGGAAGAAAGAGACTTGGACGTGAGAGGGATGCTTGGAGATAATACGAAATAATTCTCACCGAATGACACAACCTTCACCGACGACACAGTATCTTCCGAGCTGAATGACAACAATATGTCCAGGTCCAGCTCGGCGTAGGTCGCCTCGAATGATGGCTCCGCTGGATATTATCGTCTTGCCTCCAAGGATGATATTCTGAGGTCCCGCGATTGTCGCTTTTCGGGAGACTTTGTTTCCTGTGTCCTGGCGTTTTCTTTATAAAGCTTGTAAGCATTTCGTAAGTGCTCGTACGCACTGTTTCAATGTATTCTGCCTTGAGATACGGTATTGGAGGATGGAGGGACATCGCGGTTGAAGACCAAGAGCAGCTCTGAGCTCGTCGCGTACGTGCCGGAAACAATGTTGTAGACCCCATAAGAGGAAGGCATACTTCCAGATCGGGAAAGAAAAAACGATCCTGTACACAGGTTCGACGAAAATGCTCTAGCGTAAAGGTCTGAAGGTCATCCGCCTCTTTGACTGCGACCACCACCTCGACGCCATTGTCGTCGTCGTTCTCTGTGTCGCCGACGCCGCTGCCACCGTCGCCGACGATGGCGACCTCCCCGACTCGGACGTTTCTCCCGACGCGACGCGAGCTCTTCCTCGTTCTTTCTCTCCTCGTCATCCTACTTTTCGTCTCTCAGAGCGAATATATTTCTTCGAATTCGCCATACAATCTGTCAAGAAGTGCCCCGCAAATTCCCCTCTCTCTTGATTATCCGAAGCAATATGGCCTTGAAAATGGGTCTTACCCAGACCATCGAATGACATGGAAGGAGGAGAACTCGTTGCCAGAGACGAAGCTCGTTCAGCACGCTCCAGGTGTGTCATAATATTCTTCCTATAGAGACGGCCTTGGCTAATGACGAGGCTGTACTTCAGGGTGGAACGTGTTTGAAAACATCTACGCTTATAACGGAACATTATTCGTCGTAACATCGACACCCTCCAAGTTCCCCGAGCGCAAACTCCTTTTCTCGTCAGGTTATGGCATCTTCAACGGCGACGAAGAGTACAGAAAACGAGCACCCACAGACAAAGACATGCAGATCCTTACCCCCGCCGACGCGCAGAAGATCTTTGGCTCTAAAACCCGCTCCGCGACCGTCCTCGATGGCACGACCTTCTTCTCCAACGACCCCATCCAGTTCATCACGCATTACTACCACTTCTGCGCCGAGCTTCTCTTTGGCATGTGGCGCACGTATTCGTCGCTCGACCCCTTCATCACCCCCGACGGCGACACCACCCTTCCACCCCCACGTCGCATGATCTTCACGCACGTCCCCTCCGAGAACTGGCGGGACTATGCCGCCATGAATCAGTGGGTCATTCGCGGTGCCTTCCCTGGCATGGGCATGGAGTTCGAGCGTGATTGGGCTGATCGTGCAGCCATGCTCGTCCCCTTCCTCTTCCCCCGGATGGTAGTGGAAGACCGTGCTGCGGCTGCGGAGGGCGCGAATTACAAGTCGACATGGCGGCCAGCGAGTAATGCGTTCGCTCTGAAGGGCAGCCAGAACTGGTGGGCTCCTCTGAGGAAGAGCGTACTGCAGTTCAGCGGTCTCTCAAGCGACTGGATCGATCCTCCCCCTGCGGAGGTCATGGATTTGACTGCCAGCGACGCAAACGGCAAGGGCAAAGAAATGGTCCTCGGTGACAAGATGGTCATCACGTATATCTCGCGACAGGGATGGGGACGTCGTATGTTGCGACAAGCCGATCACGAAAAGCTTGTCGAGGAGCTGTATAAGCTACGCGAGCGATACGGTTACGAGGTGAATGTCGTCAACCCCGAGAAACTTAGCCGAGCGGAGCAGTTGATCCTCGCCGGCCGTACGACGGTAAGCCTGCATTGAGAATTCTGATCATCGCTTTGCTTATCGCTTGCTCGGTAGATCATGATGGGCGTGCACGGAAACGGACTCACCTCGCTTGTGTGGATGCGACCGAAGCCGCAGTCGACGGTCCTCGAGTTCTTCATCCCGACTGGTCTTGCTTTCGATTATGAGTACACTACCCGCGCTCTCGGTATGAAACACTACGGAGTATGGCGCAATAAGTACGTTTTCCTTCCGCTATGATACGCAACAGCTTCTAATGGTTGCACTCTGTTTCCCTCTTAGAACATTCACACGTCCAAACGTCCCCCCACTCCCCAATTTCCCTGAAGGCTTCCACGGAAACGACATCCCTCTAGACGGCACCGTCGTCGCCCGTCTCGTCCAAAAGCGCATCATGCTCGAAGACGACGACCAAGATCCAAGCCTCAACCCATAGATAGAGATTATCTCGACCCATTGCATCATCTCATGTATCAATCCTCCGCCTCAGGCCTCCCCTCCTCGCAAGGATCTCTCTTCGTCTATAGCACCCTTTTTGGCTTAGTCTTCCTCCGCTGGCTAGCAATGCTTTCATCGCTCTACAATACGCTTTCCCTTGATGAACATTCCTCCCGTACCTCTATTTAGGACCATCTATCTACCTATTCGAACTACAGTTATAGACTGTAAGAATATATAAACAGATTTGAAAACATTGCGTTCAGCGTGAAGTTTTCTTTGACATTGCTCGGTACGTACATTCTTTATCATCTCTTCAACGCAATCCAGTCTCTTCCAAAAGAAATGGTCAGTTATCTTCTGCTCTGCCAGTCTTCTTCACTGACTGCTATGTACTCCTGCAGGTTCGGTCCACGTTCGGTCGGCATGAAGACCATCCTTGTCGTAGCTTGCAGAAACGCGCTCACATTCAAATTGTGGAGCTCATCCACTAATCTATCATGATTTGCAATTATCGTCAGGAGACGATTTGCGGGGAAAATGCGGTACGTCGAGATTTGACTGACGCAACTTCGAGATTCTCATTCCTCTCACTTATAGGTGCCGGAGAAGCTAGAAGTTTCGCATCGCTATGCACCTCGTTTCCGCCTCGCACTTCCGTCCAAGGAATTGAAAGCTGAGGTGAGCGCGTCCGAGTTGGTGACGACCATGGAGCTGTTGGACGTGAAGAATTTTCGTTTATTTTCCTTGGTTATGTGTTCTGATAGGTATAAAGAGCGTCGAAAGTCTCTCTTTCATTCCAATCCAGTTCTTACACTTCGCTCAACGTCAGGAGTATCAGGTGAATCTCTCCAAACGCGACCAAGGGATCCTCTCACTCACTCTTACACAGTAGTCTTCTCAGAACCCATACTCTCTTTGAAGTCAGCCAGCTCCCAGCCACCATCATGTCGTTTATCAAGTCTCTTGTTCTTCTTGCGTCTACGCTCCTCGCCAGCGCGATGTTCGTCGTCGCGACGCCGACGCCCCAGGCCGGTCCGGCAATCCCTGAACCGTTTTTCTCGGGTCTTCCTGTCTTCAATTCCATCGCAGCCCCAGGACCTGCTCCCTCCGGCGGTGTTGGTTTGGAGGATCCCTTGGACGGCGATTTGGGTTTGACAGGATTACTTTAAACAAGTTCTCCAAAGTTCGCATCGCAGTTCAAAGGCGAGTTCTTTCCTCTCTTTTGAATATACTGTCGTCTCTTACGCATTTTCCTTGCGCCTTTTTTTCCTGCTGAAGACAGAGAGACTCCTTAGAAACTTGTCGAAGGACCTTTGTTTGGTTGATTTGCTTTTTCATGGATATTCTTTGCATTAATCAAATAAATGAAATGGCTTGCCGCTTTTGCACGTTGTTTCTTTTTTATGTATATGCGACAAGACATCGAGGAAGCGTCTACGCCGCTGTACTTATAAGAAAGGGTGCGTGAAACTTCAAACAGCTCTATCGCACGTGGTATCAACTTTGATGCATTATATTGCAGCATAGGCGAGCGTCTCTCTCGGAGCTCCGACTCTTCATTTGTTTTTTCCTGACGATACTCATCGGGTGAATCATCTGCAGCATCTAAGTTGTGAGTTTCTCTCATGCTTCCCTCGTTCTTCATGCGAGCAGCTCTCTCCGCCGATTTATTAATTGTGGCGGCTTGTCACTTAGATCCTCTTTATCAATTGACTCTGGGCGTGCTTGTTGATACAGGGCACACCATTTTCTGCAGTCTCTGAACCATTTGTTGCCCCTTTTGAATATGTCTTGTGAGTAGCGTGCGTTTCCTAAGTATGTTCGCGTTTCGTATTGACGATGTTGAGTCTAACAAGGTACCGCGCATTGACTTCGATATGTCAAAACCACACGGCACGTTCGACCAGCGCGACGGATGCCGTCTCAGGAATACTCATAGTTCTCGTAAAGAGGTATAAGAACGCGCTACGTATTCCTTCACACCCCAACTCATTCGTTCGACTTCAGCGATTCGAGGTTAGTCTCTTCAGCCCTACGTACTTCGCTCTCCTTCTCTGACTCGCTGGTTTCTAGTTTCTCGTAACACACAAGTTCCTTCGATAATCATCTGCTCCAGTCATCGACAATGTTCGTTTCCAAGCCGCTCGCCGTTGTTGCAGCCGCCTTCCTCGCTGGCACCATGCTCGTCGCGGCGATACCGACGCCCCCGGAAGTTGCAACTGTCGAGGCGTCGACTTCCTACGAGCCTCCCTCAGGCGGCTACGAGCCCCCCTACGTCCCCGCCCCCGAGCCTGCAGCTGGCCCTCCGTCTGAGGGATTGGTACCCACTCTGCTAGGCGATGTGCTCGGCCTCGTCGGTCACGTCGTATTATAGATCTATAAAGATCTTGAGTTGGACTCCAAGATATCAGAGGTTCGTCTTCATGGGTTCACAAGTTTGATTCTCGCTAATCGATGTCGATACTCTAGTAGTGTGTTACGGAAGGGAGATGGTGTTGCAGTACTTTTAATTCGCTTATCGGTCGAGATCCCATCAAACATAGCTTCCGTCCATGTTTGCTTTGAGTATCGCAATACAATGTTGAATGGCAGATCCTCACTTCTCCGTTTCAAGCTCAGAGTGCCATGTCATGGATGTCTTCGTTGCTCACAGTCGGAAGTGGAGACTTCCACCTGTTCACCGAGCGCGCCCAATCTGTTTACAGCTCTTAATTATTCACGAACACCAGTGCTGCTCTTCGGCGTTGCACATTTGTTTCGTCGGCCGCACTTCCTCTTTGCGAAGGGAGTGAGTTTTCACTCTTGCATTTCGAACCACACCCTGATTAATCCATTGCAGTGATAAGTCTTTTCTGCTCTCTAATTGAATAGTAATTCTCATCCAACATTCCCTGAATAACCCATGACTTCAATCTATTTCCCCTTTGCATAGAGCTAAAGAAGAGGATCCTATCGTTCGATTTTAAGTTGAGAAATGTTTTCGCTCAGCCGCTCGCTGTTCTGCAAGTCCACACAATCCGGCCCAAACAAAAGAACCGGCCCTAAACACGTCCACCGTGGTTCCCCCGCCGTCGTCCCATTTCCTCTTCAACAACCACCATCGTTGCACAACTTATCCCTTCAACTTCTAATGTTACTTCAAGTTCTTTCTTAATGCCGTCCAAAGTCTAGGAGAAATACTGGGTGAAAATCATTTGGATTTCTGCAATGTAAATTGTTGCCGGGCAAACGAGAGGTATCACTTCGCTATGCATCTCGTTTCCTCCTTCCGTGTTCGTTCGAGCAATTGAAACGCATCGGAGCGCGCCCGAGCCGATGGTGACAACAGAGCTGCTGAACGTTGAGATTCTCAGTTTGAATTGGCGCCCGCCGCTTTCAATTTGACTTGTATGCGACAAGACGTCGGACGACCCTCTGCGCCGCTGTACATGTACTTCTGTGGTGCGTGAACCTTCCGATATATGAAGTGCGGTACTGACTTTAATATATCTGATTGCATAACAGACGAACTTCACCCAGAGCTCGTACTCGATTGCCATCGAAGTTCATTCGCGTAGCGTGGAGTCATTTGCAAAGCCTACAGTGTCTATACAGTCGCCTTCAAGCATCCCTCATGTGAGCCGCTTTGACAGCAAATCCGTCATGTTCGGTAGCTTCTAATACTTATTACCATTTCGTCCTTGTCATAGATAACAAGGCGTAAACGTTAGGATGGCCATGGGGAAGTCCATGTGCTCAGAATTATCGCAACATTTGTAAGTGGCTGCGGTACGTTTCGTATCGACAGCATTCAAGTCGTGTCCATCTAGGTACCGCGGGCTCCACGCATTAACATATTCAACTTCACTGAAATATGACATCTCAGAGATATTGATACTTCTCGCAAACGGGTATAAAACTGCTCCAGATTATCAATCGCAGCCCATCCGGCCAGTTCGAATCGACTTTAAGGACTCGAGGTCAGTCGTTCTCACTTACTATATCGTGTTGATTCTTTCTTACTCGCTGCCTTTACACAGAAATTGCTCGAAATTCCTCTTTCACCACAATCAACTACAATGCACTTTTTCAAGCCGCTCGCCGTTGTTGTGTCCGCCTTTCTCGCTGCTGGAGCCATGCTCGTTGGCGCGACGCCGGTACCGGAGCCTCAGTTCGGCGCTGAATCCGGGTCAGCGGGTGTACCAATTTCTGGAGCTCTGCTTGGTTCCTTGCTTGGTGGTAATTTTTAAGAAGGTTAGATCGATGGATCGGCTCTCTGAGGAGCTTAAGGTGGTTAACGAAGGTGGTTTGTTGAATGTCAGAGGTTCGTCATCATCAATACAAAATCATGATTCTCACTAATTTAGATTGGTGTTGTAGTAATAGAGAGTTACGAAGAAGGGGGCCTGAGAGGACATAGTGTCGCAGTACTCTCACTCGACCTGACGGTCGAGATAGCATCAAACCTATTTCCCGTCCATGTTCGGTCTGTTTTGAGTATCGCAATATTATGTTGAATGGCTGCTTTTCACTTTTCCGTTACAAGCATAGGGTGCTACGGCATGGATCTCTTCGTTGCTCAGAGCCGAAATATCGCCTTCCATTTGTTCACTGAGCGTGCCCATGCTGGCTAGTGCTCTTATCGTTATCCGCGAACACTAGTGCTGCTATTTGCCCTCGCACATTGCCTCTTCGGCCGCACGTTGTCCTTGCTAGGGGATATAAAAGTGCGTCAGCTTCTCGCTTGCATTTTAATCCCCACTCAATTATCCCATCGCATTTGGTGAGTCTCTTCTAATCTCTAATTCTAATTCAATATTCCCTGAATAACTCACGATTTCAATTTGTTTTCCTCTCGTACAGAGCTATATAAATCAACTCTATCGTCCAACCACAGCTTGAGATGCTTTTGCTCAAACCGCTCGCTGTTTCCGCATTTTCTCTCCTCATGAGCATGACTCTTGCAGTCGCGTTGCCTGAGCCGCAACCGCAGTCACCGCCTATCGCAGGTGGTTCTGGCGGTCTTCTCGGTGGTGGTATCGATGGAGCCGTAGGTTTGGATGTCCATGGGATCTGATGTTTCATATCGAAGGTGCGTATTCACATTACATTTTGTTCGAAAATACTCACTCAATCTTCTCAATTCAGACCTCTAGCAGTCCGACTCGAAGAGATGTTACTCAGATATAGCCGTGCCTTATCATTCTTTTGGAATTCCATTGCTGATTGAGAAAAGCATAGTATACAGTGTAAGAAAGCGTGTCGAAAGAAGTAGACAATAATCATAAGAATCTAAAGAGAAAACCTAAACTAGACAAAGCGAGCGCGGAAACATACGATAGATAGCAATTAGAGAGCCACAGAAAATGTACGATTGGATGAGTCTTTCAGACAATCGTTTCGCAGTCCATCTGCCAGACGTTTTCGTACGTGTTGACGAGGCGGTTGCAGATGATGTTATAAATGGCGAGACCGTTCTTGCCGATCCTCCACTTCGCAGCTGTCGGATGAACTTGCATTTTTTCGCATCCCTGTAAATATGAGGTTAGATACTTACGAAGAGTTCGGATGAGATAACTTGAAAGCGGACACACCTCGAGATACTTGCAGAAATGAGAGGCCACCTGGAAAGCAACGGACGCGCGGGTTGGGGGATTGACGCCGGCGTAGAGATCGACGGAGATGGGATCATGGGGAGGATATCCCGGCCACTATAAGGTATCGCGACGTATGTTAGTCATCTGAAGAGCACATCGAATGTGTTATATTGAAAGCTCACCGACAAGCAGAGCTTGATGAAACGGTACGGAGCATTTTCGAAGACCTGGTCATTGGCGCCAGGGATAAGATGCAAGCGACGTTGAGCGAGGTCGGAGAGGGGGATGCCGCCAAGGCGAATAGGCGCCATCTGAGGGCAGTTGCCTTCGAAGGCATGGGTGGGGACGTTCTCGCGGTGTGCCATTGCGCTGGACGTTTCCAAAGAGTTTGAAGTTTGGAAAAGATGAAGTCGACTCGAGGAGAGTTGAGAAGCTGTTTGGTGAGGATCCCTCCATCACAAACGACCCCAGCTTTTATATCTCCAGGCGGAGAGCAGGCCACAGAGACGCAGCGAGGCTGAAGCGCAGTGGCCAGCGTCGCTTGGAGATCGGGCCCACACCAAGCGTCAAAGCGGTAAATTCATCGCTCACGAAAGAGAAGCCACAGAGCCACAAGACAAAGGCAGAGCCAGAGTACAATGCTGAAATATTTAGGACAATCTTCATGGATATTCAAAGGAGCGTGTAATAATTAGCGAACATCCGACATGAAGTTCGCGTCTTGCTTCGGCCGTGGTCCCGTTTTGATTGACACTCGACGCAGAGGATCTGTCAAGAGTTTTATGGAGTAAAGACTCACCGCAGGTCTTGGACTTCATGATGAACTGATTTACAGGCAATTTCACGAGCCGACCAACGAATTCGAAAACGCTTCGGGGTGAGTATTTCCTTATCGCCGTCATCGCAGTGAACCGCCAAATCCCTTCAAATCGGTGCTTCATGGCCGTCTTATTGTCGCAGCAGGTCATTTTCTGTATCTTTTGAAGCTTTTTCGTGGATTTTCCGCCAGTGCGAGCTTCAGAGGAGGTTGGTTGAGGTGAAAAGATTGAAAAGTGACGCGTCGCCGGTATTGCCGGAATTCGCCGGATGATAGCCGATTTCGGCTATTTCCTGCCGCTACATCCATGACCCCCTCTCGAAGTTCGCCTCCAACCCGTCAGAGACGACCCCTTCGTTCTGTTTGAATATCCAATTGTCTGAAGGTAGCTGAGAACGAGATCACAGAATGGCGTTTACAATCTATGGGATCGCTTCAAAGTTTCAGCTCATCTGAGTCGCGTGTTGTCGACGACGTCCTCAACGACGAAGCAAATTTTGGAAAGGAGGTGTGCGATGGTGCGTTCAATGCATATTGATCCACATTTCCCTACTGATTCTTGTCGATTTCCCTCGCCTAGATGCTCGACGTGGTTCTGGAAGCTATGGAAGTCAAAAGGTTCCCGTGGACGTGGAAACGGACATGCCGCGCAAGCTTCAGCGACGCTCGGTGTTCGAGGGCATATTGCGCTTCATGAGTCTGGAAAGATTATTACAAGTACTGGGAGAGATGCGGACTATGAAAATATTTCAACTTCCAAAAGTGAGTGCTCCAAGCTCTGACCACAGTTGGATACCAACGCCTGAAGGCTGAAGCATTATAGAAGGCCAGGATTCCGATGTCTTCTTTCCTATTTATGTCGCATTACGAGCGGGTCAGCGTCGTCCAAGAATTCTAAGGGACATTCCATTCCATGAACTCCGTGAGTAGAGACCTCTTTAGAAAACTATTACTGGATAACCTATTTCAAGACGCCAGTCTCTGAAGCTCTTCACTCGCTCGTCGAGGTAGTTCGATTTCAACTCCAAGCTATTACCTACGCTAGTTCATAACGACTTTCATGGGAGAGGACTGGAGATGGGTATAAAGCGACACGGTACTCACGTTGCCTATGTTTCGACTTACGGTCGTGCTGCTCAACTTAGAGCAGATTCCTGTGCGTTTTCTTGCGTATCCCGTACACATTTTCCTCACTGATCCTCACATCGAAGTCCAGCGTCGATTGAGAGGCTCGTAATCTATAACGATGGCATCCAAGTTTACAACACTGCTCTTGGCAATAATGGCCGCATTGTCAATGTTCATGGTCGAAGTCGCACTGGCCGAGGAAGATCGAGATTCTCCCGGACTCGGTCTTCCGCTCGCCCTCCCCATTGCACTGCCAATAACGGGACTTGGATTCGACAGCTCTTGATCTGTCGTTGTACCTTGTGTCGGTAAGTTTCCCTCACAACAGTCTCGCTGATATTTGACGAAAACTACCTCGATCCAGTGCATTAGAGACCACATTGTCTAGCGAGATTTTGTACCAGGAATTTATTCACGAAATTGACATCGTTATTACGGACCTCATTTTCGTTCGATTGCGGACATCTCCCCCACGTCGATGTTCTCAGCCAGGACTCAGTTTACATTGCCAAGCGGTGGCTCATATGTTTTGCCTCTCCGAGCTCTCGATCTGGGTACGTTTCGCGTCCTACTGTGAGTTCCATTGGCATTCAGAATCATGTAGCATCCATTCAATTCTTACTTTCAGAAGCTCCCAGTCTCTTACTTATGAAGGATTCTGAGCGTCATCTATGTTTAGAGCTCACGTCTTCGCTACCCGTTAGTGATTTATATGAACGTCTTCGCCTTTTTTAGTCCGGAGAGAAGTGTCGAAGATTCTATTATCGAATTAGCTAGCGTCCAACGTCATTTCGCAGTACGGAATCTCAAAATGTACTTGCACGAAATTGAAGCAAGAGTTCGAATTTCGCATGGTGTCTTCTAGTGAGCGATTCCATTTGTCTTCACTGCAAGATCGTTCGAGTATGCTTTGAAGCGGCTCTTTAGGCCATTTTCCTTGGGATTTCATATCTCAGACCTTCACGTCAGTCTATTGGTTTCCCTGTGTCGGATGTCGCAAAGCCTGGTGTGTTATTCTCGTCTCGATAATCTCGTTCGCAAACTTGGCTCGCTCACGTCGTCGTCAGCGTAATCAGAACCCCCTAGCTCCGAGTCAATCCTTCGTAGGATGGATGGCACACTGTCTATCCGAAAAAACATTGCTTATGAGTGCTGATCACTACTTTTGAGAGCGAATCATCGACATTACTCGCCAAAATTCATCTTTCGCCATGGACGACAAGAATCGAGAAGGATACATAGTGGCTTCGAATCGTTTTCGACGAAAGAGAGAGTGCTAGATATAAGCTCAATGTCGCCGCGCATTATAAGTTCGAGGACGACATTTACAAAAGACCAAGGCGAAACGGAAGAAGAAAGATAACGCAGACCACGAGTCAGCGGTAGTCCCCGCAACTCGCAGCCTGACGCGCAACGAGTACGTGAACCCTGTGAACCTAGCACCGCTTTATAGCTTTCCCTCTGCCCAGTATCTTCTCTGACTTGATTTGCTTAGTGTCGTTTACTATGGCAAGTCGGGGTTTCTCTGCCAGAGAATTCCTCAGTCTTTCAGCAAGAGTGGACGACGGTTCCGAGTCTGAGAGCTCAGACGGCTTCGATGATGATTTAGATAGCTTAGAAGCACCTCACGAAGGTGAGCTTTATCTCTGCCATCGGATATCTTCATTGATTTGTTTATTAGACTCTGAAGGGCCGTTTGCATCAAATCAGCGCATTTTAGATGCATCTCGCAGGATCTTCGAGGAGGAAAATATTGAAGAGATGGTCGCCCGATACCGACGAATGGATCGAGAAGTTCGAAACAAAGACGGAGCTCTCGAAGATGCTTTTGATTTATCCTTAGGTGCAAGAATGTCAAGAGTGCCGTGCGCGACGAGCGAAATATCAATGTTTGGAGTAATATGCAAGGTAGCGTGTTTCATAGTCTTTTTACTGACTTTGGTTTCTTATACACCGTCCAGAGGAGGTTGGAAGAGACCCTCGTAATCCGCCTCTTTAACAAGACAACGTCAGATGACCGATTTCAAATGACCTCCGTATTTGCTGTTTCCAAGTCTCCTGGCCGCGTCTACTTCGAAGCTTCAAGCATTCAACACGTCAGGGATCTATGTGCAAGTATGAATTTCTTGTACATCAAATCCATTTTCTACGTGCCACTGGAAGAGCGCGTTGCGCTTTTGGGAAATCCCAAGTTACCCACTTCGCTGAAGGTGGACGATAGGGTGAAAGTACGAAGTGGGCTCTACAAAGGGGACGTTGGAAGTGTCTTCCGCGTCATGGACCAACCCGTTCGCGTAATCGTGAAGTTGAAGAGCCGCGAGGTTCGCCCGACCGACTCAATCGAAAATCGGGGGGAGATCAACGATTTTACGTCGACCTCCACCCGAAAGCGCAAACGTAAACAGCCACGAATCGAACCGTACTTAATACCGAAGCATCCAGTCAGGGCCGAGCTCCTCTTCAGTGGCACTCAAGTAAGCCCCATCGACGACGGTTTCGTGTTTCGTGACAAGGCATACACAAACGACGGATATCGTCTCCTTGAAGTCCGATGTGATCGTGTCGAACGTGTTTCGACAGTAGTCCCGGGATTATCAGCGCCCGCCAATAGTGCTGCTCCTTCGATAATTGAACCAACTTCTTCCGGCATTTCAGTGCCTCGATTTCTTCATGTCGGCAACCATGTGCTTATCTCCAATGGCCCCGCTCAAGGAATGAGCGGTACTATCAACCAGCTGTCCGACGAAAGCGCCGTAATCACTTTCGATGAAAAGAATAGCACTGATCTCTACAAGACAAGCCCAGTTCAAGCTGAAGTAACTCTGTCGGAAATAACGCGTTTATTCGAATTGGGGGAGTCCGTTGAAGTCAAGGTCGGTGCACACTTAGGAAGGTCTGGTATGATAGGGGAAATTAAAGGAGATACCGTGAGCATTTTAGATCAAGCTCTCATCGAAATGGTAAGTGTATTCTTCTTTCTACAGTGCATTTACTCCAATTCCTTGAATAGATTCACGTCTCGTTGGCATTTATTGATACTTGCGCGAAAAACTCATCGTCTCGCGCCCGATACGAAGACGGCGACTCGGACATAAAGCAAGGTCATCGTGTCATCGTGATGAAAGGAAAGCATGGTGGAAAGGAGGGAATTCTCGCCGTCATAAGGCACCATGTCGTCACTGTAATTGAAGATGTCTCCGGGGTGGAGGTAATTAACTATTATTTTTTTCCTTTATGCATGCTTTGTCTAAAGGCTATGATAGATCGTCACAGGAAGGCAGAATATCAGAGTCATTTCCACGAACAGGGAACTCAAAGCGTGGCTTCAATCCGAAGGCTCAAATGAATCATCAACAAAAGCTCAACAGCGAGACTTCTTTACCACCCTCGCTATTTCCATAGGAATGAATCTCAACGAGGTATGAGATTACACCTAATCCTAGTCTTATTAATGGAACTTTCTCTCTAGTATTCTGTCACGCTTGGAGAAGATCAGTATCTCACGCAAGTCAAAGTGCCTCCGACATTGAAAGATGCACCTGAACCTTGGGATATAATGCTGGACCGAGATCAACGAATCCTCAGATTTTGGAAATTTGTCGAGAGCTACGGTTTCAAACGTAGTGATCTGGATAGCTTCTCCAAGAACGAGGCCACAAAGATCACCCCAGAGCGCCAGAAGCTTCTTAGAGGCTTTCTAACCTTCGCAAAGGATGTTAAAATCGTAGTTGGAGACGAAATAGTAAAAATCCCCGTTGATAAAAATATTTACGAGCAGTTGGAATGGGAGATAGCATTTGTTGAACTCGCAGGGTGCCTCGGAATTTCCGTGCGCTACGTAGGACCTCTTCTAGGAGAAGCGGAAGAACTGGTGTGTTTTGTGAAACACTCTGACGAGGACCTCGAAAGGATGCAAGTGTACATCTGGGAAGGGCACTACAAGGGTCGGTTGGGAACGGTGAAGCAGAAAGCTGATGGTGCTTGTCGCGTCGGTCTCGAGACTCCGTTATTCGGCGTAAGCGACATCCTTGTCAACGGGAAATCATTACTCTTGTATGTTTGTCTTTCTCATCAATTCACGGAATACTCAAATACAGTCGTAGGAAATGCGGTTGCACAGTTGCAGTTGGGCGAAAACCAAAATGGAGTAAGAAGAAAGTCCATGTGTCGTCACTCTTCGATCGAACGATAAAGGTTCATCGCCCGTTTATTCTTCCTCGCATTTGCAACTCTCCTTCTCCATTATCGGAATTTCACGGTATGCTTCACATCCTTTATCAAATGCTGTTTATAAATGCTTTCAGATGACAATGGTCATAATATGTGGATATTCCATCCCCGTATCGCGGCACTTCGCAAGTCCAACTACATTCTCGTTAAAATTGAAAGTCATCGCGACTCGGAGGTCTCGGGAAGGCGTGAGGGGAGAGTTATGATTGACGCAAATCCACTATGTAGTCCGTTACCAATTTCAGTTCCGGCGAGCGTACAAGTCAAATACGACGTGAAGAAGAAAAACGAGACTCGCATTGAGTTGCTGCCAGTACAAACTTTAGGTCTCACGAGGCCAAAGGTCAAGGCGCGACACGTCGTGATCTCCGGAAGTCGGATGGGTGACGTAGTTGTGTATTTACGGAGCGACGGAGATGGCGGGCAAGTGTACAGCGAAGGCAATAGACAGGATATTTCTTACATTTCAAAGACAAGCATATGTGCCATAGAATCTGTATAACGTGTTTTGTCTCACCGGTTTTGCCACCAATATCATGATCCTCCGAGAACCATGTTGTAGATAGGAGTAGTCGAATTTCTTGTATTATTAGTGGACTCTGGCAGTTTGTGATGTCTCCATCGTTAAACTTTGAAGAACCAATTGATTATGAATTGCGTCTCGGATCTCAGCTTTATTCTCGTATGGAAAGTCAAAATATCACTGTGTTTGTAAATTCGGGATCTAAGGGAAAATGACATATTTGCGAACACCTGAAAGAAATCTCCAATTTTATACATATATCGTAACATGCACTGGCACGCCAGGAGATGAAAGGGAGGGCTGCAAAAGGCATAAATCAAGGGGACTCATGCGAGAATACTTTCCCTCGGGCGTCACCTCTTCTGCTCGAACTTCATAGCCGTGCGTCCTTGCGAATTGCGGCAAGATCGTCTCATTAGTGATGAATTTGGAATGAAAATCTTGAAGATAATGGAAGGGAAGACGGTAGACGACGTATTTCGGGACTGATCTTCGCTTCTTGATTGCTTCCTTATCAAGGCGTGACAAGCACTTGATAGGATGAAGTGTGATTTTGAACGCTCGACCTGTCTTCCCAAAGAGCGAAAGGTATCCCTCACCATCAGGAGATGGTCCAGTTACCACGAAGTGGCCAATCCTTGGGTGCTTGAGGCGTTCAAGACGAAAGGCCTTTGAAGTTATCTCAAGCATGGTTGACGTTTTGTTGTCAGCTAATTCCATGATTCGAACGAGAATGTCAAGAGGCAAACTCGCGCCAGACAAACCTCCACCGTCTGCCGCAATGGGGTACAAATAGTGGGTGAGTAGATTCACGCCTTCGTCGAATTGTCGTTCGGAATCGGCACCCTTCTTTCCATACGCTGCGACGACCGGAATGACTTTGCTGTGGAAGACTTGTTCGCCCGAGACCACTACGACCGCGACGTGATGGACAGACCAAAGCAGCGCAGTGCACTCACTCAGCCCCTTCTCCCGAGCGCGACGCACGACAAACCCTACTTTAGCCTTGAAGTGATCTTCTCGTTGGAGTGTACGCGCCAATACGATGAGGCGGCCTCGGAACCAGAATGCGTTGCACCTCTCTCTCTTCGGCGGGTGAGCTTCGCCAAAGCGATTACGAAAGTGAGCGAATCTCGGGTGATACTTCTGATCATGTTTCCAAATCCAACTTTCTACGAGATCGGAATCGCTTGAGAACGTCGAGTTCGCCGGCGCCGCTGAGGTAAGAAGTTCCATTGCCAAATCTTGGAACACCAGGTCGTCGTAATTGATGCTGATGGTACTGATGACCGAATATCGCGACGAGACGAACCCGGTAAATGTCGTCTTTGCTAAGTTTTGAGCCATCAAGAGCCATCGAGGGACGTCCTCACTAGCCCACGAAGACGCGTCGATCATCTCTGGGTGCAGGCCCTCGTAACGCTTCAGGTCCGCTTGCTCCGAAAAAGTAAGTCTTGAGATCGAGTTCACCCTCTCCTCCACTAAAATGCGATGCGAGTCCGGAGTCGATGGTAAAATGCACAGACTTCGGGCCCCGTCCTCTGCAATGTATGTTACCCATTGGTCGTAGGGAGGTAGGCTGTCGAGGAGAAAGTACACCCAATCGTTGACGATGAAGACCATGTGGTCTAGATCGTACAAATACGAGTACCAGTAAAGTCTCCGGTTGAGGCTGATGGAAGGGGCGTAGGGCGACCTAGAGAGTACGAGTGCATCTGGAGTACGCCGTGTGTCATCTACAGAGTCTTTTATTTCCTCCAGAATTCGTTTCGTCTCGGCGAGCCAAGCTGTCAAGGCCAACCAATTCAAAGCGTTGAGTTCGATGTACCGATAGAAGCGCGAAGCGTTCATCACCTTCAAATTTATCGCGGTCAGATGGGACCGCGTTCACGAGACGTTTACCCAGCTCTTCATAATGACCCTGTCGTTCATTTTTGAAATAATGTTGTCCTATTTGAAGGGCGCATTGAATTCACCAGGTCATTAAAGATGGAGGTGATCCACACACCTTTATACAAATACCCCCAACATGCACACTCTGACATGCTGCCTTTTCTGACTTCAGACGGGTGCTTGAGTGGAACGAGTATGCTGAGAGTGAGGTGCTGGTTAGCAAAACGACGCTGAAGCGAAATATGAAAATGAAGCTCACTGAGAAGGAAACGAACACGGTATTCCTCTATGTCGAAGTGTTGCGAACAAATTCGTCGTGATCGGGGGGTGAAGGTGGTGGTGTGTTGAAAGAGGAAGAGTGTGGTGGCCGCGACACGAAGGGTACGCGTTACTTAAGGGTTGGTCCGGAGACTCTCAGGCCGCCAAAGCGTACAGGCCACAACAATCGAGGAACCCATCCCCGTTAATCAAAGCGCGTCCCTTGAATCACATTGAATGACCGTAGACGAAAGGTGCGCGTTTCGATGAATCAAAGCGTTCCGCGTACGTCAAAGCACATACCTGCGGTATCCAGTTGTGCTGAACACATTTCGTCAGACGCTGACGGCAGTAGCGACGCGTATTTTCCGGGTGTTCCTTTGAAAATGTTCAAACTTTCCATATCCTGCCTCACAATCCTTCGCAAAAAGCACTCGGCACGTCCGTCATCCTGGTGTTTCGTCGTTGTCGGCCAGTTTTTTCAATGAAGCCTTCAAATATCCACCGGTTCGGCACATGGTCTGCTCTCCTCCTCGACGCTTCTGCTTGGAGATTACGGAATTATTCAAGCGCGTCGTTTTCACTCTGGCGAGGCATGCTCGAAGGGCAACAACGAGTCTTATTCAAAGAATTGGTCATCAACATTTTGTAAGCTTACATCCAACGGTTCCTAGGTACGTACCTTCTATCTGCTTGTATCCCTCCCGCGGGCTGACAGCGCATTATCACCAGCATTCTCTGATCTGTTTCCCCTCCCTCTTTACCCTTCATCCCTCTTTCGTAATGCACAACTTTCGTTGCGACTTCTCTAGTGTTTGTCAAAGGCGCCCGTTATCATCGCTCAGCGTACCGACGTACTTTGGCTAAACATCAGCAAGCTACGACGGGGAGAGAAGATGGGCGTCATCGTTGACATCTCGCGCCAACGACGAGGCTCTCTATGAGGTCTCCCATTCCATCGTACATAGAGCGCAGCTGAGCTCGTTTCGTCAGACTGCTTCGCTGGATGCAGGCAACCGGCGACGACCCATCTAGATACTGTAAGAGAGAATATGGGTCTAATTGTGATTTTAAAAGATTCAGAGGTACGCACTTGCGTTCCATTTGCTTGATCTTCAGTGATGATAGCGCACGTCTTCATCTTCGTCTCCCCTTTCCCCATCAAATCACAGGCGGAGAAGCCTGTAGAAGTATTAAACTTGTCCATCTGAATAGATAAATAGAAGTGCTTTCAGATGCGACGACGCCTTCGCGTTGAGTCTTCGAAAGATGCTAGCTGAGCACGTTGCACGATGCCGTCGACGAATGAAGATGCAGTGAACCAGAGTCTGTAATGTTGCGTTCCAGTACGATGGAAAACCTTCAAGGTCGCAGGAAGCTCACTTTTGTAGTCAAATCCCGTTGCCAGAAACCTTTTCCGACACGCTCATCCCAAGAAACGCGGTTCAACTCGACTTCTAGGACCTTCCATCTCAAAAAACCGTGTCCGCGACTTCAACCTCGAATGGAGCTTGCGAAGTCTTTTCTTGTTCGTCTTTCTTCCAGATCAACGACTTTGACCGCGGTCGAAATTGAATAGAAGGAAGAAAATGAGGATGCGATAGATGAATTGGCATCAATCCGTCATTCGACATGGACATGGAGGTTGGAGGAAGATGAAACGCGTCCACCATCGTGCCACGTTCCTCGTGCTTCAACCACGACGACGACCAACCACCTTTTGCCATCTGCCAAAGCACATGCGAATGGAAGATAACTTTGAAGAAACTGTTTCAAGCTAATGGCGCGAAAGGGATTTCAGATCGAGCAAATATGACGGTTAAACTTGCCTCGACACCCGGGTAGTTGTGAGTGGGTCCCAGTGTTTCGAATCTGCTCGAAGAGCGTCCGCCATTATTGATTCGACCTTCACGAGTGAGTCATCAATGACTCATCATCTTCCATTGAGTACATTGCTCGTGGTGACGGTTAAAAGTTTTCTTTTGTTTATAGCGAGCGACCAATCGACCGTCGTTGTTACGGTTGTACGGGTGGGCAGACTGCGCGAGGAGTTCGAACCACGACATCTGATACTACGGTCTGCTCCGAGCTACCTGAATACCTGAATACTCCTTCACAAGAAAAAAATCCATCCGAACCTTGATCCGAACCTATCTGACGGAACGCTATCGCGATATGTGGTCATGGCTGCTCAATGGTCGTGTCTCTGGCGAGGCGGTGGAATTGTGGTGCATCTGGTGGTACGAAGCGTATGCTGTCTTGATATCCTTTGTTAATTCTTCCTTCATGTTATTCAGAGTTATGAAGGGCGTCAGTATTTCGAAAATCCGCCGCTCGCCTTCTTTATGCTGCAACGACCGACTCTTGAGCTCGAGGAACCTCATCTCGCATTCCATGTCGCGCTATACTATTTGGCGGATGTGACGGAGCACAAGGTTCGAGAGGATTTGATGATGTTTTTGCGGCACGACAGATGTTTTGAAGTACGTCGATATTGATCGCAAGCATCCTTAGAGAGCTGACGACGCCAAACCTTTTCCGTCACAAAACACTCAGACTCGAAGACACGCAATGTCATCCGTACATCGGTCCTCCTCACGCTGTCTCTACTCCATTAGGTCACTTCATAACGAATGTGCTTTGAGCGAAAGCGAAACTTTGATACGCCCGACACGCGGGCTGAGAGGTTTTAGGGCAATTGTGAAGGGAAGACAATGTTTGCAACGACCGATTACCGATTTACTGTCATTAACTGATGATCGAACTCTCAGATTGAATGGAAAACATATCGATTGTTCGAGCATCTTTCTATCGACGCGGCTGGTTACCAATTCAACGTCATGAGCAAATATTCAGATTCAGAAAGCAGTTTTTTTCTGCTTGATCGTGGTTGGCTTTGCAAATTGAAAGCACCCGACGAACTTTCGAAACGAGAGAGGATGGCATCGCCGTCGTAAGACGGGGCACTATAGATCCTACCATCAGCCACGCTTCCATGCGTGTGGATTCCTCTCTGGACACGAAGATTTTATCTGCTGTGAGTGAAAAAGTCGATGCGTGTTGCCAACGCTGATATTTATTTGATCATCCCAGCTCCAATCTATCGGCTTATGCTACTCCTTCATCGCGGGGCGACGCCGACGGCCCTTCCATTCTCTCCTATTTGCGAGATCTGTCGAAGGTATTCTGCGTAATGTCACTGATGTACTGTCAACGCTCTGGTACGTCATGATGTTAGCCTATCTGTCTTTTGTGACTGCTGCTAAGTACCGTTTCGCTTTTTCCGCTAGCATACTAAGCTGCCAACAATTGTATGATTGTGCATCTCTCAGCATACGATCTGGTGTGCTCTCGTAGGCTATTCGGAGATGTATAAATCTGAGAATGACGACATATTTGGAGCTTTTCACGATATACGTCGATACGACTTTATTCGTCTACCTCGCCTGCGCCCACCAGTAACCAACGAAAACTAGCTCCTTCGAAGTCCGATGGCAACAGAATACCTCGTCATCATCGGCTTATGATATCTTATGACGATGGGTATATAAAGGGTACTATCCTCTCCGTCAAATCTCAATCCTAAAAGTTTCATTACAGTCAATGTGAGACTTCTCTACTTTGAACTTTCTCTTGCAATTTATCTGCTAAATGTGCCTGTGCCTCATTAGCTCGAACTCGCGGGAGATAGAGGACACAAAGACTCGCCGACAATGCTTCTGCTCAAAACGATCGCCGTCACCGCGTTCACCTTTCTTACGGTCGCGACGATTGTCGCCGCGTACCCTATACCTCCGCCTACGGAAGCAGAGAAAGAGATCTATCAAAAAATTAAATCAATACTCGCAGCCTTGTCAGCTACGCTCCCAACCGTGCAGAATTTGCTCAAGCAAGTTATCATCAAGCATGGAGTCTAGACAACTATGAATTTACATGTAGTGCGTTGTGACGCAAAATCGTTGGCTAAGCAACTCACATACGTTAGCACAGCAGTCCCTCAGCGTCAGAAAGAATGAACGCACGGAAAATTTGTCGTTCAACTTCTTCTCTCATTTTGTCAGCAAGCACATGTATACGACTCTCTTCAAATAGAACATTTCACTGCAGTCGGGATCTACTGTAGAGTCACGACTCAAGTACGAGCGTCGAGGAACCCATTTTTTCCTACTCCGAAATTTACTGCAGAGATTGTTGCCGGTGGTAGGGCGCCCTCCAAGGACTTTCTCCCCGAACTCTCTGTGTCCTCCGTGTTCGGCACTCCTCGGCGCTCGTCTCGGCGCTCTTCTCGGCACTAGTACTCATGTCGTCTGGATCAACGCATCAAATGATGCGAACAATGGTTTGCGCTCGGGGTCTCGCTCTTGTCCACCGCCCACCATCCCCATGCCCCGCCTACCGACGTCGGGATATCCGCAGGCATGGGACGTCTGCCTAAGTATGGCTCTGCGGAGGAGCTACATGAAGCGAGAAAAGGACAGAAGAGAGCGTGGTATGCCAGGTAGGTGTCTGTGCCATTACCTGACGACCAACAATATTAATTGACATCAACATTTTGTCAAGAAATCGCGACACTATCAAGTGCGACGTAGTGCACGCCTCTTCGCGCTCGATGGACTCGCAATCTTCCAAGAGTCTTCGTCCTCCTACAACATCTCGATCTGTGCCCGCATCATCAGCACCATCGCCTCCTCATATATCTGACTCGAATTCCTTCTCATCTCCCTCCCCTCCGTCTTCCTCTACAGTGTCGAGTAGGACACTTTTGAAACGTGGTCGTCTCGACCGTTCGCTCTCTTTCTCTCGCACGTCGGAACATGGGTACGTGTTTCTCATTGACCTCGCGCTTTACTTGTGCACTAACACATTAATATTGTAGGGCGTTGATTCTAGACATCCCTGGCTGCATTCCCTCCGTCCTTGCCGAGGAACTAGTCCAGTACCTCAAATCCGCTCCCGACCCATCCGAAGTGGACTCCAGCTACACGTTCTGGAGGTCTGCCATACACGATTTCACGCGAGGCGATCTCGTAGCGGCGATTCACACCATCTTCTCAGACTTATCTGACACGCCGGATGCCGACGAGCTCAAACTCAACGCGTACTCCGTTCTCGAATCCGCCCTCATGGAGGTCGAACGCGAGGTCGGTCGCGTTTTCAAATTCGCGATGGAGAGAGATCCCCGTGGAGTACGGGGTGCGTTTCATTTCGCTAGGCATTTGAATAATCGAGTCGAACACGTTTCAACGGCGATACGAGAGCTAATTTATTTTCGGAAGGAGAGCCTCGATTACCTCCTGAAGAACGCAAGGAAAGGAGGCCTCATGTATAAATTCGTGTAGCATGGTGTACATTTCTTACCACCTGTTTGTCTGCAGGTAGGACGTATGAAAGCCGATCCATTCGAGATACGGCGAGACATCCATTCCCCATGCCTCCCTTGCGAAACAAGGGGGTGACAGTTCGCTCTTCCCGCCGAGAGCCTGACTATAACTCGGTGCGCGATGTTGAGCGCATCGTCAGGACATCCATTCAATCAGGACGTCCGCGCATCAGGCAGCGATTCGAGAAGGACCTGGATGCGTGAACTCATGATGCCGGGTCAAACGACGCGAACCCAGGAGCGGTGCCTTTACGTGAACTCCGCAACGACGACGGCGGAGACAATACATTGGACTTTGACACCATCCACAGCTTCATGAACTCACCCGATCACTGTGACTCTGATGAACATCCCAGAGAAGTCGAGGTGGAGGATAGCGGGCTCGCGTTCGACGACGACGATGTGCTACCTTCGTTCGGCCCTCAATTGACCATATCTGATCCACAGGATACCAACCCCGATATCGTCGATTTCGCTCAAATCAACCTCGATTATTACAATCAACAGGTGAGTCTTGTCTTTGTTAGTGAGGAGAAGAATGACTGAATGGTGCTAGGACAACATCGTGAGGCAATGGGCGGCGATTCGAAACTCGTGTGTCGACGAACTTCATCGTCATGACGGACTCACATCGAAGGCGACTCGCTGCTACGGATTTCATTGTCACAACGTCTTTTCGCCTTCATCATCCTTCCGTTGTCTGGACGGCATGCCTCACGAAGTCGAACCCTTTCATCGCATAGAAGTAAGATCTAGTAAGAATTCATGCATGTGAGAAATTTGCTCAATTGACTGATATGACAACCAGCGTTGGAACGGCAAGTTTTGGACGAGAGAATCGCTGACCGATCATGGATTGGTTGTGAATCTTGGGCAAGGCCGAGAAAGCTGCCCGTATCCACTGAGCAATCTCCGCGAAATGCAAGTCATCGACACCAACGGCGTATTCACGATGAAGGTTAAGTTCTGTGGGTGTTCGGAGCGGAACAATACGCTCAACTTATGCGCGCCCGCTGGTTTCCCGCAACGGTCACGTCGCCGAGCTCCGCCGTTACCTTCCGTTGCCTGGACCTGGTTTGTCGATTGAATAACCAGGGAAAACTGACGGGCTACGATTTTTATCAAAGTCTTATTCACGCGACAGACAATGCTGAGCTCGATCCTCCAAAGGTACGTATCCCATACTTCACTTGCTGTATCAGGCCCTCATCGAGGCCTTTCTATGCTAGAAACGATACGAGGAGTTCATGCGCCTCATCCGCCTGTGGAAGCACTTGTTTCTCCTCAAGTGGGGCGGCGTGTGCATGCCTCCAGGTGGTGTCAATGCGGCGAGGCTCCTGCGCACTCCTCTGCCCCGCGTGTCCGCGCGATCTACCAGAGCTAGAAGATGAGCCAGGAACCAATCCTTGGACTCAGGAGGTGTTGCGGGATATTGGTGATAGCAACGGCGATGACGAGAACGGCGATATTCCGGAGCTTGAGTTCGTCGCCTTTTCTTGTCAACGATCTTGGGCTTATTTAATTTCAGGGACCTTGACGAAGGCAATGATGACTTTGAGTGCGTATTGCGCTGCCATGTTCTTCAATTTTGCCGCCTCTGACATTGAACAGGTGGCTCGACGCAGAATTCGCAAGGCGTTTCAAGAAACGAGGCGAGCCCTGTCATTGTGCCTCATCAATTTCGTCAAACTTTCATTGTCTTTACGGATGTACCCTCGGTTCAAATGCCATTACCAGAATCGCCAACCAATGCACTTCCCCTATCCCGGGAAAGCAGGAGCAACCTTTCAACTCGCTTCTCTCCGTCGTACATCGAAGTCCGTTCGACGTCGACATCTTTCCGTCCACCAATCCGAGGTCATCGCATCTGGCACATCTTAACGAAGGGTTAAGCACGATTGGCAAGACCTTATGAAGGGGTATATCGAGAGAAAAGAGTCTTTTGGAAGTTTTGACATGGTGGTTGGAGGTAAACGGACGACTGGGACGTTGGCGGTGAGACGCGTGTCACCTTCATCCTCGAACCATGACTGGCATGGCTGGCAAGACCAACCATCCTCCTCAAACACGAACGTCGTTTTAAGAGGATACGTTACATCTCAGAGCAGATGATTTTGTGATTCGGGATGGTTCAGGGCGATGGTCGAAGTGCTGGACGAGCTGTGGGGTGCCAGTGATAGCAACTTCAAGTTCAAGATGAAGCACAACAGTACGTTGGACAACATATACTAAGGTGCGTATAATTACCATAATCACCATTAAAATATTTTGATAGAAACGTAGAAGACCCACAAAGCGACATCCATGATCAATGAAGGAAGTGCGAAAAGACAGTGAATTTTGCCTCAAGAAAACGAATCGGCTTCGATCTGGCTTCTCAGCGCTCAGCAGCAACGATTCACGGGATGCCTTCAAAGCTCTCAGCGTCCAGCGCATGGGTCCAAACATTCAAATGCCGCCGAAATATTGATATATATATGATCATGGTGAACAAACTCAATGAAACGCTCGAATGCGAACTCGCTTCGCCGCTTTCCACCATGATTCCACTCTGAAGACATCCTCAAATCTCTCTACATCCGTTCATTTCACATCGACGCTCTTGGCTGCCAGCATCAATTTAAGGTCGCGAGCAGACAGTGCTTCGATCCAACTGATCTTCGAATTCCGAAGCCATTTATTTCAACTCTCATCGTTTCGGGCAATTTTTCTACCTTATGAATTATGTGTCATTTCTCTCGTTAGCGCAAATACGGCACATACCTCAGTAACCTGAGGTATTCGTAACCTGAGGTATTCGGATCCTTAGCTTTGGCATCCGCCATTCCGCTCAAGTTCGAAACAAGCGAAGAACGTCGATCGCAAAAAAGGTCGCGCCGATCGGAGGCGTGAACATTGACACTGGCTCTCTCCTATTCGCAACCTTCTTTCCACTTCAATATATAAAGGGTGGAGGAAACCCATCCCTCAGCTCAGACTCAAGTCGTCCAACTTTCGCATCTCAAAGCTTTGGTACGAGTTTTCCATTGCATTCCCCCTTCGCGCTTATTCATTCGCATTCCCTATCCACCCAGAATTCCACATCCGTCGAAATGATGTTCAACTTCGTCCTCGCTTTGTCGCTACTGTCCGCGACCGGATTCGTCCTCGCATCTCCCGTCGCCAGGCCTCAGCTTGAGGGACTTGTACCTGGAGGAATTTTGGGGGGCACAAGCACATCCACCGGAAGCACTGGTAGCCCCAGTGAGCCCGACGCGGGGTTACCTTTGAGTATAGTTGAGGGAATCCTCCCTGTTGGTGCTGGTACTGGTGGCGTACTTTAAAAAGTAAGAAGCGATTCAGATCTCATTGTTGTCCAACGGTGTCTGATTCTACCAGCGTCTTCCGAACTTGTGATTGATCACAAATGTCGATTCCACTCCCTGTACTCACACTCCTTCGGACAATTTCCAATCTTTCTTTTATATTTTCGATTTCCCTTCTTCGTCATGTAAACTTGTACGGAGTTCGTAAAATTTGACCGCTTGTTCCGTAGTTCCTATGGCGTCCTGCCTGCTAGGAAGATCAGAGAAATTCCATCTTACTTGCGATAATCAAGCTTACTTTGAACATCTCATAAGCACCTTGAAGCACTCAACTAGTACTGAAGCACTAAGAAATCGAGTTGTCCCTCGGAACTTTCGAGCAAAAATAAGTATGATAGGCGCAGTAAGCGCTAAAAGGCAAAGTCCGAAATCCAAACTCCGATTCAAATGTTCGTTGACGTGCACCGAATTTCTTCGTGGTCGTCGTCAACGACAACAGCTACGCAGCTGATTGGATGTGACCAGCCTCTTTGTTCGCTAAGACATCCCTCTCTCCTGCGCGATGAATCCATCGAATGTCGAAAGCCTAGAAAAGCATGCTGTAATCTGTGCGTCCTCTTTATCTCATGTTGGAAATCTCTGATTGGTATCAAGGTACACGTTTCATCTAAAGCTATAGCACTCATATGATTATCTCTCCTCGATACATCGAATCGAAATCCACCGAATGTCGCCGACATTTAGGCTGCCAAAGAGGATTAACCCACCTGACGCCTCGCAAAATGTGCGCGAAGGCTCCAACAACTCGAATTGTCGTGGGCTTTGAGCGGAATTTGGGAAGCAAAAGGTAGCCGCTCACACTCATCGTCCTTGCTATCGGACAACCCTTCTTTTCCTGCTAGTGGTCATATTGGACGCGCGCTGCAGAGTAAGACAGATTGTGTCAACGCAGGTCTGTGGGTTTGATTCGACGTCGAAGTGTATCTTCTAACACATTTCTTAGTAGTCTCGCAAGTCGTCTTGCGCATCATGAAAAGCACTTAAGTCACACAGCACAAGGTTCTGGTGTAAGAACCTCGATGAAGACCTTCCTCTTACTCCGCATCCACATATAAGCACGGATCTTTCGGGAAATGCTCATCTCCGCTTTCAAAGTGTTTACGATTCACTCTCGTAAGTCCTCTAAGAATATTGCTCGGCGTCCGCTTTACCGACCTGATTGCTACACTGCACTTCCTCATCCCTGCCGACGATGGTAGATTATAAATCAAACTCACTTCGGCATGCACAGAATGTTCGTAGTATTTGCTGCGTTGACGAGCATGTTTACATTCGCGATCGGCTCTCCGGCCGCAAATCCCGATGCTGAGGCTCAAGCACCCGGACCACTCGACTTCGTCACCGAAGTGCTGGAAATTGTCGCCTTAGCAGAGGCGCTTAACGGGACGAATGCGACAACGGGCAGTTTTTCAACGTCGATTTCATTTTGAATAAAATTTTGGATATTGATGGTGCGTTATAATCCTTTAATAATTCATTTCCGTCAGCTGAAGACATCAATGTTTAGCTGGAATTCCTGCCTTCCGAATGTTTTCGAATTGTCGATAACCATCCTCTGTGACAGTACGTTTAGGAAATGACATTCACACCGAACCTTCAACCCAGTTTCCTACTATCAGCGCTGTCAAAGAACGTCTTTGATCCACTCTTGTCCCGAGCTCTTCTAAGATTCCATCCCGCCCAACAATTCGACGAAGAGGAAGTCACTCGATCGGTCGAGAGTCCGCAACGTGCGGCAGCAACCTTCAAGCCATCGCCGACGAATCAATTCTACAACGACAGCGAGAAGAACATCGTGATATAAAACCCCGCCGAACGCTGCTCTGTTGATTTCCCCGTTTCGAAAGCTATTCGTACGGGTATGCTCTGCCGTCCAGGTAAGCCTCGATTCTATTTGTCTATAACAAATGCACTGAATCGCCCATACCAATCAGAATTACGAATCATGCTGATGTTGAAGACCCTAGTGCTCATCGCCTCGTTCTTCTTCGCGTTTGCAGCTGCATCGCCTGTCGCTGTGCCGGAGCCTCAAAACCCGACGGCATCAGCTACCCCCCAAACTCCCAGTACCAGCGGAAGCGACGTTCTAGATATGTTGGTCGCAGATCTCCCGGCTCTCCCTGATTTGAGCGGTGCTGGAATTACTCTTTGAGATGCATAGTGAGGATTTTCTGTTTCCTGTATCGCAGCAACAATGCTGCAATTTTCAATCGTGCTTATCAGTCGAATTCAGAACTGGATTCCAAGTTCGAATCCATTACATTTTCAAATGCACGGACTCAAATCAATGGCACTCTGCCCATGGTTACAATTACGCCATTCAAATAACACGCCATGCCAGTGGTATTATTATTTGACGCGAACACGGTCTGACTTGGGCTCCGATACATGTAAATGCAGCAAAAGCAAGTTTAGCCAACGCTTCTAAGTCCGCCCTTGAGGATGATGGGGTGATCTCCCCTGATTTTCGAGCTCTTCCTCTCCGGGTCGACGGCATCAGTCACATAATGTTTTGTAGTAACTCGTCATGCGAAGCGGGTCTTCGGTTTCCTCCCCAACTGTCCTCGCACCCGCACCGCGGTCCTTTCGCCTGTCACCATGAGGCGCGAGTTGCATGACACCCCTCTATATCCGCATCGTTCGCCTGAAAACAAATCAATTGGTGTAAAAAGCAAAGTTCTGCAGTGCTTGTGAAGACATAGCACAAAATGCACATGTCAATGTGGAAGGATGATATATTCGCGAAATCTTCGCATCAAATTCGCCAATGCTTTCCTTTCCGCGTGAAGCACGACTCCTGGGAATGGCGACTTCGTTCCATGACTAATGTCATAACGAAGTGACGGGGAAGCCATATATAAGGGCGTCCGTTCTTCGACTTCGAGGACAAACCATAAGCATCCCGCCCCTCCCCCTCTTGCCAGTACGTCCCTTGTCCGCTTCTAAGCTTTTTCCCGCGTCTCTGACAAAAAGACTTTCGATTCTGAAATTGAAGCCATGCACTTCTTCAGATGCGTGCTGCTTGTTGCTTCCGCGTTTATCTTGTCTGCCTCAGCCATCCCGGCACCTTCACCTCAAGATCCTATCATGGATCTTGATACGCTGATCACCGACGAGCTCCTGAACACGTCGGGGATTATCTAGAGGCGGGAAGCGGAAGCAGCGATTTGAAATCCAACACCCGAGGATGGCTCGCATTTATATGCATTGAAGTACGTGTTTCAATTTTCCACAGCGCCTCCGAGTCCTTCAGCTAATCAATCGTTACAAGTGAGTTCGATGGAAAATTAGACTGAAACTGAAATGGGGAACGGACAACATTTCTTATATCTCGCCGAATTGTGCACGACCAAGGCACTGAATTCCTTTGTCTGCTTCTATGTAACTAACTGTTTAGTTTCTTATTTTTTGTTGTTGTTCGAAAGCACATACCGTATTTGATTATTATTTGCCTTGGAATTCCACTGCTAGTACGATGCCGAGCGCTTGTCCGGCAGAAGGAAAATTCTGCAGTAAGTCCGCCAGACTGTATGATAAAAAGACGTCATACGCGCTCAACGTCCGGAGAAGATCGTATCAATATGTTCGAAGACAATAAAAAGCCCGACTTCTGAGGAGGATGTCAGCGTAAGAGTCGGTAAGACTAACTTAGACCTATATAAAATGTTGCACACCTTTCGCGCTCGCGGTGGAACACGCATTTCTTCACGGTTCACGCCGACTAGGTACGACTCGGAAAACGTCCATCGTCAAGAGCTGAGATTGACGAAAGACATTAGTCCTTGTGCTGCAGCTATGCTGCTCCGACGCTCGTTGCTCGTTATCTTCACACTCGTTTTATCAGCAGCCTCCATTCCCGCACCGATGCCCCAAGACCCGATCATGGACCTCGATACTCTCGTCACCGACGAAACCTCCAACTTGGGTTTGATTTTAAGAAAACGACACTGGAGGAGAAAGATCATATTCAGCAATTGAGTCTAGTTGGAAGACGATATGTGTGGTGTAAGTACCATCACCAGATATTCAATATCTTGTATTTGACCGACGCAACGCAGAGTAAAGGACGGACTGATTTATTCATTTCCCTGACGATCGGACTAGTGTTGTCGCACTTGTATCACAATACTGCATAGGACTATGGAGTGTTAGTTTTCTGTTCCAAAGTTGGACGAGAGACCCTCAAAAAGGTGAGTAACTCACTTTGGGATGAAGTAGTTTTGCGTGCGATCCACACGTCTGAATTCTGACGATTTGTTGAATACAGCTTTAGTATCCAGCACTTTACTCTTTCTTCATTTTGCCCATCGGATCTTCGAGAGATAGCCAGCGAGAGCAGGACGATATTTCGAAGGTACGTTGTGTACACCCAAACATGACGTCAGAACCTGACTGGTAGGACAATCACTTGCAGCTACACTTATTTAGATCAAAATCGTTCACCGGCATATGCCATTATCGGCCCCATAGCTAGTTCATGCGCGCTGTCGCGGAGGACCTTGGAACTTTAGACTATGCGCTCACTTAGAATTGTTGGTTCTGTTAGTTCTCATCATCCCCGTTTTGATGAATAGACTTACATATTCCGGTGAATTATATCTCATTTATTTCGAGTGTACGTAGTCCAAAATGACTACGTGCGTCGATTGAAACTTGAACTTCCGAAGTTGTGTCGTAAGGGGGCAGAGAAGATGCGCTCAAAATTTCGTATGGAATAGAACGAGTTCATGCCGAACGTACCATCGGAGCTAATCCATGGCGCAGATCTCCTACACCTTCCTACGATTTGCGCACAGCCCTTCTTTTCTTAAAACGTCGACCTCGATCAACGCCATGTCATAAGACATTAGGGTAAAACCTTGAAACGACAAAATTATGAGGGCGACTTCGAAAAGCGATGAAACTAACTTGATGCTATGTTTTTTCTGTGATACCGGTGTCCGCTTCCTGAGGGAAAAAAACATACGACCAGAATGTGGAGCTGTTCTTCATTCAAGCTCTCGTCTACTCACCCTCACACCTCTCGCATCCGCGCGGTCATTGTCGTTTTCCGCCGCCAGTTTCCTCGCGATCCCGCACTTTCTCCGCAATGTTCGCTCAAGCACGGGCGACGGCATATGTTGAAGAAAAACATATCGCCCGGCATGAAGCAATGCGCAGTCGAAGCCATTCATAGTCTGATGAGGGTGAAGATCGGTGAGAGCATGGCTTTGACGGCAAGTCGAGAAATCGCTCCTCACTTCAACGTCAGGACAAACTCGACATTCCGCATCAGTGCGATACGGCTGTGCGCCATAACGATCGCCGCTGCCCGACGACTGGGATACAGTATAAAAGGACCCTCCACCTTCGCGTCTTCAAGCATAATCTGCCCCGCTCATCTTCTAGCAGGTGCGTATGACAAGATTCAATTTTGTGCATCCATTATGACGGTAACTTTCATTTAGTTCCAAAATCGACATCATGTTATTCAGATACGCACTGCTCGTTATTTCCGCTCTCGTCTTGTCCGCTGCAGCAATCCCTGCCCCCTTGCCTCAGGACCCAGTCATGGACGTTGACACCTTGGTGACGGACGAGTCCACCAACCTGGGTATGATACTCTAGTCCGCACGGACCTGGTTATCGCAGACGATTCGCACTTCGTATCCGAACGTACGGATAGCTACAAGGTATGTTCTGCGTAACTGCGAATCGAAGCTTGACCAATGTTGTGCGTCATGAGCAGTTTGTAGCGTCGAGGATTTAAAATGAACGGATACATGTATCATCTTTCTTCTCATTTTCCTTGCGACTTTGCATAGCGCCTTATCCTGCTTATGGACGATCCTTATACGACAGAAGCAGCCATTCATTCATTCATATTTTGTAATTAACACGGACCTTATATCATCGTTGCTCTGCACATTTCACAGTGTGAATTGATATATTCCTTTGTGATCCTCTAGAAGCGAGAAATTGCAATAAGCCTCAGCAAATTCACATAACCAGCTCTAATCACCTTAAGCTTTAAGGCCCGGGCCCCGAAGCATCGAGTTGCGCTACGGATTGGTCGTAGAAGATACCTCCTTCCAAGCATACGCCATAAGAATAGAATGGTTGGAATTCATATATAATGATACTCCTTCGGCATCTTCGAGTACGACCCACCCGCGTTCCATGCCGCCCCACAGAACGCGCACAAGCCGAATCCCTAAACATTAAACAATCGCTCTAAGTTTCATCACCGAAAGCATGCAACTCAGATTCTACTCACTGCTTCTTATCTTTGCGGTCGCTTTGTCGGCAGCGGCCGCTCCCATTCCTACACCACAAGACCCCATCGACGACCTCGACCTTTTGTTGACGGATGAGCTCACGAACTCCGGGATGATCATAAAGAAACGCCAGGAGAGGGTTATTGCTACCTGATCCTCGGTTACGAACAACGTCTGAAGGGCTTTGCAAAACAGTAAGATTCATTTCGAGATAAGTGTTCGCTGACTTACGAAGACTGATAGGGCGAAAATGTCCAGTACTCGTTGTGCTTCTACGAACAATATGGTCTTCATTAGCTGAGGTCGTCGAGTTCTGTTGTTATTGTTGCAAGTTTAGATGTCACGTCGTAATCATGCATATTGGTCAATTGTTCTTGTCTTCTTTTGATTTCACTCAAGTGTACGATAGTTATATTCCTAATTGTCTTGAATATAGTTCTCGGTTACGAAATGTCGAAAACTCACACGTACTATGGTGAAACGATGATATACATATCTTCCCCATCGCACCGCGAAAGGTATGAGGGAAAGGTGCCTTACGGGAAAATCCTATACATGTCATGACGTACCGGCGACATATGAACCTTTAAGCTTTGAGGGCTCGAAGATGCCGACAATCCACACAATTTATAACACGGCAGAAGACTTATTTTCAGCCGCCCGATCCTATGAATAACGTCAGTACGAACCTCAAAATATCATAAAAGGCACTGCCCTCTCATCCTCGAACACAACCCATCAGCACAGGTGCTGCGCTCCACGCTCAGTAAGTGACCATCCATCTCGAGTGGTACTAATTGACATCTCACCTTTCTAGTTTTGTTTCATCGAAGATATGCGCTTCGGGCTCGTGCTGCTGACGATCTTCGCACTCTCCTCGATGGCACTCGCTAGCCCCATTCCCTCACCTCAAGACCCGATCGATGATCTCGATGAGTTGTTGACAGACGAACTCTCAAATTTTAGTGAGGTTATCTGAACGCGTCAACGGGCGGGAGCTACCAAAGTACGCGACGAGACGCTAAGCCTCGAAAAGTAATGGATCGGCTATTGGAATCTGTGAGTCCGACTGCTTTGCAACTATCTGTCAAAGGCTGATGAGTCCTCGAAAGCTATAATGGTATCGCAAGGACTTACATTTCACTCTCTTTCTGAATTACAGATACTTTCATTCAACTGTACTTGGAACATTGGAAATGGACCGTTTCGCGTTATAACACTCGTTGCTCATGGACACGTACCATTTTTTATTCTTCCTAGTTTCGTCGGTTTTCCCCTTTGATTTCGATTCGAATTAACGATAGTATTTGCATTCAGAATATATTCGATTTTCCCCCTATGTTTATCAAGATTTAGAACCGAATAAAAGACGAGCGTCGGGTCGAACTCGTACCTTAAATCTACGACCGAAGCAAGCGCCTCGTCACTGGAGCGATTCTCTTTAAAACTAGAATGTCGATAGTCACGCTAAGGTTAGAGAATCCTAATCATCGATAACGCCCGTACGATAAGTTGTGTAAATATATCGTATCCCGCCATCGTCCACGAAACTCCGGATAGTTATCGCCAGTAGTGTTGAACATAAGGAATGCTCGCCACATTCACGACAGCGCTCAATCGTCCGAGAACGGCATGAAGAGCGGCATCGACGGAGGCGCGACGATACCTTCCCGATCGCGCCATAGCCCCGAGTTTACCGATCCGCCAGCAGAGGAGTGCCTGATGACGCGGGGAAAGATGAAAGGGAAAAGGCTTGGAATGTCGTTGGTTGAGATATGTTAAAGAGAAATATGTTGAGTATTGAACGACTGTGGCGGTCACGCTCTCCATCTTCTTCCTCCCCTCCCTTCGAACCTGTTCTTTCGTTTTCACATTCGTTCGCGAGTCGATAACGACCACCCGTTGCTCGCATTCTTTTAAGAGCACGTCTCGTCGATGCGAAAGAACGACAACGCATGATGAAAGCCTCTCTCTTGCTGGCCACGCTCTGCTCCCTCCCTCTCATTCTCGCGAGTGCCCGCTTGCATCGAGAAGAGGACGTGTTCCTCCGCGAGACACTCCTTCTAAGACGCGCTTCCAGCAACTCCACGACCTCGACGTCTTCGTCGAACTCAACAGCACCTCCTCCGACTTCATCGACGCAAACGAGCAGCAGCCAGACAAGCTCTCAGCAGGAGGAGGATCTAGCGCCAGAGACGGTTACCGTGACGATCACGTCTACCACGTACTCGTCCGATTCTGGGTCTTCGGGCTCTTCCTCGTCGTCGTCCTCTTCTTCTATCACCTCGTCGTCGTCCTCATCCCAAACTACTGCCTCATCCACCACATCGACGGCAAACAACACCAACACCAGCACCGCTGCTCCCATTACGATCATTTCCGCGACGGGGATCCCTCCTCTCTCGTCCATCACAACAGGCGACCCAGCCCCGGCCTCCTTCACGCTGAGCACGACGTACCAGGCGGGTGCCACTCCACCGATCTCAGGTGCACCTTCATTGCCAACGTGTTCGTATTTGATCTTATTGTTGGGTCTGAATTGGTTGAACTCTTGAAGCTGATCGGATGTTGCTATTCGTACAGTCGCGTTCAGTGCAGCAGATTGGCCTGCACTGGATCAAAATCCTCCTACTAGTGAGTGCTTTTCATAGGCATCGTCGCGGTGCAGATTTCGAGAGCTTTTTCTGACGACGATCTCGACAGATTCATCCGAAGTGGAGGAATGGATGACAGAACTCGATGGATTCGACATCCCCGACCTCGATCCCACCGTGGACGGGAGTTGCGCAGGCGATCCCGAAGCTGCTGCTGACGCTGCGAATCGAGGATGGTGGACGTGCGGCGGGTACACGCGTGACACGGATATAACGTCCTGTCCAGACAAGTTGACGTGGGGGATGAGCTTCGATGATGGTCCCAGTCCGAATAGTGCGTATCTCGAATTCGTAGACACATTGGGCAGTACTGAGGAGTTGCAGGTCCTACTTTGTTGAAGTTCTTGTCGGATAACCACTTGACGTCGACGTTCTTTGTCGTTGGGTCGCGCGTCATTTCGTATCCAGATATCTTGAGGGACGAGTACATGAGCGGGCATGAGATCAGCGTCCACACTTGGTCGCATCCGGTATGTTCTTGGGTATTTGAAGAAATCTGGTCTTGACGCTTGCCTGATTTTCCAGCCCCTTACGAAGCTCACCAACGAGCAAATCGTCGCCGAGCTCGGATGGACACGAAAGGCCGTCCAAGACGTCCTGGGCATCACGCCAACGACCATGCGCCCGCCATACGGAGACATCGACGACCGCGTCCGCGCAATCTCGCTCGCCATGGGCCTCGTCCCCATCATCTGGACGCGAGACAAAGAGGGCAACCAATTCGACACCAACGACTGGAAAGTCCCAGGGGGAGTAGTCACCGCCGAGCAGTCCGTCCAGGCCTTTGACGACATCCTCAGCAACGCAACGAC
Source organism: Schizopora paradoxa (assembly GCA_001020605.1). Lineage (NCBI taxonomy): Eukaryota > Fungi > Basidiomycota > Agaricomycetes > Hymenochaetales > Schizoporaceae > Schizopora > Schizopora paradoxa. The sequence goes on along the minus strand of KQ086149.1, from coordinate 3,937 downwards.
GCTCGACACGGGCTTCATCGTCCTCGAGCATGATCTCTTTCCCCAAGAAGTCGACCTCGGCGTGGGCTACTTCCTGGAGTCGGCACTGAAGTTTACGCCGAGGCTGACGATGAAGCCGATCGGGGCGTGCCAGAATTGGCCGGAATCGAACATGTATTTGGAGACGACGACGAACACGACGTTCCCGTATCCTGATTCGAATGCGGTGAAGCATGCAAGTGCGGTTGCGTCTGCGCGAGCGACGGCTACTGCGAAATCCACTGGATCATCCAGTGGGAGTTCCAATGGTGCTCAGGCTGTTCGTCGCGTGAGCATTGGGATTGCGTGCCTTGGACCTATTGCGTTCGCCTCGATAAGTACCGTATTGCTTTGATTCGCATATCGAACTTCATTCGGCATACGATGAAAATGGCGCTTGAAATATACGAGATGTCAATTCGTCGCATCAATGCCAGAATGGAGACAACCTCACCGGCCTCACCATTCGTAATCGAGAAACCCTTCCTTCCTGACTCTTCGTTCATTTTAGTCGATATGGATGTAGATCCTCACAGTAGAGCTTCCGTATGCAACAATTGTAGCATTATCTTCTGTAGATAGACAAAGAAACGAAGACAAGTATATAAGCATTGTTCCAAATGGACTTGTTTCAATGGTACGCGCGGTACTTACCTGTTGAGCGATCCAACCTCGAATCTCCCGAACTCAGTCCATCGAGATCTTCAAATTTCGGTATTCTTGCATCCTCTCTGTTGGTAAGGAGATTTCTCTCCGCCTTTTCGTTGGATGATGGGTTGCGAAGGCAAGCGGCAAGCGGAGTGCGTCGGCCGGGCCAAGGCGTTGGAGGTTACCGGCTGATACCGGCCGGTTTACACGATGCCGACCGGCCCGGGCGTCGGTCGATCTTTTTTTCTCTCTCTTTCGGTTCTTCCACCACTTCGTCCAGATGCACACGGATAATATCGTCGAATTTCACCCATTCAAAGCGATAGCTTCAGTCTTGCAAATTCGACTAATAACGCGCTGCGAGAGCTTTCCTCGCGCAAAATTTCGACCATACCTGGATCAAAAGTCATTCCTCTAACGAGTCAACCTCGCAGATTTTCTACTCAAACTTCCAGAATTCTTGCCAAAGCCCAAAGCTTGCTTGGCCAGATTCCCCAGCCGGTATTCCGTCAAAATAGGGCCGAATTCTGGGCACTTGCAACTTACTGCTCCCTTCAAGCAGAAATCATGGGCTTGGCAGACCCATGTGTTCGTCTCGTAATGGAGATGTTCCGCTGGGCGTTGTGCCTGACAATCGGGACAAGAAACTTCGCTTGGTTTTTTGTGTCTTTTCTGCTTTCTTACCCCCACGACGACTTGAACTCGCCGTTCGTTGACTGCGATTGATTGACGACCTCACAGGCAGAGGTTGTCCTCTTACTCTCATCTTCCCTCTTCTCCTGGTTCACCTCAACTTCTGCATCTCAACCCCTTCGAAGACGGGTTGGATCTGCTGAACTAAACACGCTCGTTTATAGCCTCGCTCCCTCACATTTCGAACGAACAAAACACATCCAGGCGATTTCGTTGACGGCAGAACGACCATGAAGTTTTCCTTCGTCGCCGCTGCAACCGCAGCTCTCTCGCTCTCTACGCTGGTCTCTGCAGATGGCGATCGTATCGCGCATGCTCGCCAGGCGGAGAAGATGAAGAGGGTTCCCCAAGCCTCCTCTTCTTCCTCATCAACCTCAACCTTAGCCACGTCATCGAAACCGTCCTCGACGTCGAACGGTATCTCGAGCAGTACTACCTCCGGAGCACCCGCTGCTCAGACGACTCCTGCGACCGTCATCACTATCGATCCCTTGAGCTCGATTACGGCGGGCGTCGCGACGGGGCCGACTCTCCCTTTGACGACGACGTACCTGCCTGGCGCGACGCCTCCGATTGAGGGCGCCCCGCCTCTCCCGACGTGTACGTATTCCTGCTTGTTCGTTGCTCGATTGATTTGTTACTAATGAACGATCAACGGCAGTCGTCTTCAACAAAGCTGACTGGCCTGATATCGATCGTATACCTCCAACTGGTACGTGCTTACTATTCCCTTTCGATGTCTCGTCGTGAATAACGAAAGGGCACTTCGTCACCTAGATTCGGACGAGGTCAAGGAATGGATGCAGGAACTCGAAGGTTTCGACATTCCCGACTTAGAGATCGCCGTCAACGGTACTTGCGCTGCCAATCCGCAACTTGCAGCGGACGCGGCGAATCGCGGATGGTGGACGTGCGGTGGATACACCAGGCCTACGGATATCACTTTCTGCCCTGATAAGCTCACCTGGGGTATGAGCTTCGACGATGGGCCGACTCCGTATAGTGCGTATAGTTTTCTCTCTATATGCGTGTTAGAGATCTAAAAGCTTTTCGTTTGAAGCTCCCCAGCTGCTGAAGTTCTTGACTGACCAACAGCTGAAGGCGACGTTCTTCGTTGTTGGATCTCGCGTGATCTCCTTCCCGGATATTTTGAGGGAGGAGTACATGTCCGGACACGAGATTAGCGTTCATACCTGGTCGCATCATGTAAGCAATTAGTCTACGCCATGAAGAAAACCTCACTAAATTGATATTCGACAGACTCTTACCAACCTAACGAACGAACAAGTCGTCGCCGAGCTCGGATGGGCGCGTAAAGCCATCCAAGACGTCCTCGGAATCACGCCGACAACCATGCGCCCTCCCTTCGGAGACATCGACGACCGCATTCGTGCAATCTCACTCGCTATGGGTCTCCAACCAATCATCTGGACGCGCGGACCCATGAACAACCAGTTCGACACCAACGACTGGAAGGTGCCCGGCGGAGAAGTGACCGCACCGCAGGCCGTGCAGTCCTTCCTCGACATCCTCAACAACGCGACCATCATCGACACGGGCTTCATCGTCCTCGAGCACGATCTCTTCCCGCAGGAGGTCGATCTGAGCGTGGGCTACTTCCTGCCTGCAGCGCTGGGATTCACACCGAAGTTGGATCTGAAGCCGATTGGGACGTGCCAGGGATGGCCGGAGACGAATATGTATCTGGAGACGACGACGAATGCGACGTTCCCGTACCCAGACTCGCCCGCTGCGAGCCAAGCGACGACGACTGCTCAGGCGCGTGCGACTGCCGTTGCGAATGCAGGAGGAAAGGGCGGTAGCTCGTCGAATGGGGCCGTGAGCAGAGGCTCTGGTGTTTTGGGTATGGTTATTGGGGTGGTCGCTGTCGTTGCAGGCGTCCAGATGTTCTAGCTGCGTGGATCTTCTCTCGTCTCTGGCTTTATTAACGTCGATCTAGTACTGTATGGACCTGGACTTTCGCATCTATAATGATTACTATCAAATTAGCACACTGCTTGTGTATATGCTCACCATTACGTTCAATTGGATTTCCCATCGTTTATGCTTCACCGTCCCTCAACCGCCGCTTTTCGACGAGTTGGACGAGCTCCAGGTGAGTTTCGTGAATCATCCTCTCTCTGAAGATGGTCATACGAAATCAAACTCATTTGTCCTGAAGGTCTTAGAAAGCAATTATCTCAGTAATTCTTCGGAGACATACCTATATGTTTTTCCGCACCACTTCCTCCATCAGCACCCTTGTGCGTGTCATTGAATTGTGCCACTGATCTCTCTATTCTTATAGTTCTCCTGATTGCGTCGCTAAAAACCCGTCAATCTTTTCTCTCGTAGCGAGAAACCCATGCCGAACCCGGCACCGGCCCACGGCGCCCGAAGAGGCAACAGCCCGTGCCGGCCGGGAATGGTTTTGTTCGGTTTGTCGACGCCGTGCGTGGGCGACAGACAACGACGACGACGACGCCATTCGCCTCTTTCCCTCCAACCCCCATCTCGACAGTCTGTTCGCCACCATCCATTCTTTTTGCCACTCACTTTCCTTTCGAATCATATAAAG
>KQ086148.1:0-46087 GCA_001020605.1 Schizopora paradoxa | reverse complement strand
GACGGTCAGCCGTGGTCTGCCTCTGACCACGACGTCGACTCGTCGCTCACTCCGAGTCGAGCTCATTCCTTCCTCGAGCTCTCTACCTGACTCGGATTTTTCTTCACCCACCCTCCTCTCCCCTTCACTGATTTTAGGCAGCGGTGACTATACAGTCATCGCTGAATTGACATCATTTTATTATACAGATTTATTTAGATTTACATGTAATACCTAGAATTTGGCCTGAGGTGACGAGGAAACAAGTTCACAGACAAGGTAGCTTTCCTCGCCCTATGCTCTTTTTTCCCACTGGGTTTTTGAGATAGGAGAGGTTTTGATGCACCCTTAGTCTTTGTTTCCGAGTCACCTCAGAGAAGGACTGCAAGCATGAGGGGAAATTCCTTCCTTCCGGGTTTCCTGCTCTCGAGGATCCCCTCATGCTTGCATGTCGGGAGGTGCTGGTGAGCGTCTCCGAGACGCTTGCTAGCACCTTCGCCCACAGTTCCTCAATATATTTGTTTTGGTTTCCATTTATGATTTTCTGTGAGCACTGAGGCCGGATTTGGCCTCAGCGCGCACCTGTGGGACCGACAGCGAGCGAAGACAAAGGGCGACGCCTGCGTAATAGAGCGCTTGGACTAGATCGGAATTATATAGCTTGCTGAGTGGAAGCGGCGCTGGATGACTCGGAGGAAGGTGAGAGATAGAAAAGCAAGAGGAAAAAAGACCAGGGGAAGAAGGTTCACACCATAGAAGCGAGTGAACCATGCTACGTCATCGTACTCGACATCGCCGATTTCAGAAAGGGAGCAAGGAGAGACCAATGATTCGCAGCGAGCGCTTGTCAGTTTCTTCGATCATAATTCATCTTCCGCGGAGGTTCGATGGTTTCAGAAACTTGAGAAAGAGGAAGGAGGAGGTTCTGGAGGTTCGAGATAAGGTGAAGTCTGGTTCGAAATACCTGGGTAAGTTGCTTGCAAAGGAAGAGAACGACTGATCACGCACCTCCGATTCAAGTTCGATGACACGCTAAACTCCATGACCCCATCTTCATCTTCATTCGCATTCTACTCCATGCCGCAGCCAGTCGTCGTGCATATTCCGTCGTAGGATGCAGTTCTTCGTACATGGGGATGGTACGTCGAGCGAGCAGGTATCGGAGAGATGGTCGCGAAGAGCCCTTTGTTGGTTCGCTTTGCTCGTGCGGCACCTGCGTCGTGACCCAGCCAGCGATGTTAGTAGTTGTAACGATCACGCTAAAGGAGAGACGAAGCGGGTGAGCGAGCTGGCGATGACGCTGCACTGGCAGCAGGACGTAATGACGAAAGGGCGCACGTACGAGTTTCTCCCTCTTCAAGTCTTCCCATCAATAGCCTCCACCCCCTCTGACTTTTTCGTCCGTCGTGATTGCACCATTGCAGCGTTCCACGGCCGATAAAGTGAAGTGGGAAAGTCGACCTCAGCTTATGTCGAGAGCCGAGACAGTGTTGCCTTGAGAGTTTCGATGATCGTTCGGCGGACTCATAGGGCATTCAGCGGAAGATCTCAGTCTGTCGATTGGGGATTCTCAAGATAGCGGAGGAGAGGATTAAGCGCTAGTAGGAAGAAGCGCTACGGTCGTTTATATGGTCGTATGATGAAGGACGAGTCGGAGGAAAAGGATGGGTTGAGCGAGACACGTGGCACGACGTGACGCGCGTCGATTCTGTGGACAATGAGGACGGCGTGCCTTTGACGACGACCACGGCGACCAACGACTCGGACGACTGCGACGACCAGCGACGCGAAGCCTGGACTTGCATGCCGTGATTACGATGGAGTGGATCGAGATGAATCTTGGAAAGTGGACATGCACCATGATGACGACGATGCTCGGAGGTGAAATATGTCTCAGGCTGGTCCGTTATCGTCCTTTCATGGCGTGTCGCATTTTGCTAACCTACTTCGTCTCCGACCCAGAAGATCGACCCCGACCTACGATCGACGCTGGTTCTCTATACGGGATTGAGGGTCACGGTTCTAGTGGTGCTGCCACCGGCAGACAGGAAGCAGAAGCAGAAGAGACGTCACTGTCCTTGTCCATCATCTTCTATTCTCTTTCCCGCCACCATCCTCCTCGTCGTGCACGTCTCCGAGTCTCCGACACCTGCTCCTCTTCGACGTCCAGGATGCTTTCCTCGCCCTCGCTCGACAGTTCCAGAAGACGAAGGAGACCTCCACAAGGCTCTCTCTTACATCCAAGATGACCTCACGCCTGGACGAAGGTTGATTCGAGTTCGGATGGCGGCCTTTCCAATGCAAGTGCCGACGAGTTCCTCCGGTCATCGGTGTCGATCGAGCCTTGGGTCTTCGAGGGAGTACTATAGTCAGAAAGTGCGTCGCTGACATCAAGGAGGAATCGAAAGTTCGTTGATCACGATGGTCGAGCCGATATAACGTCAGATGAGTCGCTGCTGCTCCACAGCTCCTGGCAGTAGTAGTCGCAAAGGTTCAACGCCTCGACGATGATGTGAAGATTTCGGACTACTCTGGTGCGCGGCCAATCTCTCTTCTCCCTTTCAACTTCGTTTCCTACATCTGCTAGAAGTTTCACTTCGGATGCCTCTCTTCGTCGTCGTGATCTATGACGGACAAAACGCCTCGTTCACGACATATCAACCTGTGATTCAGCTCGAAGACTCGTCGCGAGCCGAAGTAGATCTGGTGTTTCGAATCGAAAGAACGAGAACTCGAATATTACGCGTTGGGGATGAAGAGCATCAAGGATCTTAAACTATGTGGTGCGCTACCCATTCATCTCTTCTCCGGACTCCGCTGAACTATTCATTTATTCATCTCAGGACTTTGCTGAGATATCACGACGAGATCAACCTCGCTTTTTTTTAATCTCGCGCGTCATCTTCGCACTGCAGCCTACGTACAAGAGCACTCGAGTACGCCAAGAGCTCCAGATCTTCATCTGCGCTCGTCACTGGTAGATCGATCCCGAAAGTTTCAACCTTTGGAAAATACTATCTCTCTCTCTTGTCGGCCGAGTGAACGATTTTGGCGTCGAGCTTCTCCTGGTGATGCAAAGGCGCAACGACGTGCGCCTACGCGGCCTGAAATGGGATTCCGGTGTGCCGTGAAATATCCAAGTGACGAAGTTCTCTCCTCGAAGGTCTATCTAACCCTCGAGAACGATTCTTGCTCGACAAAATCAACATCAAGTACAGAGAACGATTCGGCAATCGCTTGAGGCAAGGCATGGTGTTGCGAAGTGCTTTCGTACCCGCCACTCACTGGCACGTCATCGAGTCTTCGGGTCTTCAACGTCCGCCATCCTCTAGGTCACTTTAGTGCCTTTTAGATTTCACAACCAACCGACCGAAATTCTAATCCGGACCGTGACGTCAGTCAACCTCCTTCGAGCCAAGGAGGGAGCTGTCGATCGATCTCGCTCTCTCATCCAGGATCTTTCACGTTCGATCCTTCCCTTTCTATTTCTTGATCGTCTATCCGCAAATCGAAATATTCAAAAGTCGACGGGTCCGTCGAAAAGCCTCGTCGATGAATTTCCGTCGATCCTCAGCGTTCTTACATCGCGCAACTTGCAACCCTCGACATAAGTACGGTGAAGCAAGCGTCGCACCCACCCAATTTTGTTTTTGTCATAATGTCAATCTCCAATCCGAAACGAGGGTGTGGGAGACAGATTTTCGTTCGTCGTTGTCGAGTTCTTACGACGAACAACGAACTCGAACTCTACTACCTTCTTCTCCGCAACATCGCCAATCACGATTCCCAGCTACGCATGGGCGATGAAGTACACGTTTACGTTTATCATTGCGTTCAAAGGGCCCCGGTCCTGTGCATTTTTGAAAAATCTTGTGAGTCCGTGATTTAATCTCCGCCACCATAAACTAATTCCAAGGCACTGCTTTCGAATACGTAGGATATATCGATATTCTGGATCCTGCAAGCACGAGAACGCGACTTCGTATGATTGATGGGTTTATTGCGTCCTGGTCGATTAGAACTTACACTCCTACACAAATGACTACGGATACTGCTCGCATAGCTTCCAAAGGTACGCTGTTGTATGTCATTAAATTTCATTCAGCTCGCAATTCTCATAGCTCTTTCCGAAATTAATTAATACTAATTTCGTTCTGCTGTTCACGTCCTCGGAATCGTGCAACGATATGAAATATGCACCCCTAGAAACGAAGAACACGCCGCTACCTCGAGGCGGGGTGTATTTAAGATCACCAGTAATGATTGCGAGCGGCCCCCCAAATACTGTCAACCCACCCGCGTAACTCTGCCCAGCCGAGTAGAACTTGTACATCATGCCCTTCAATCGCCATCACCAAACGACTGCACCCCGAGCTCATTCCAACGTCGAGGTCATTGGCCTCTTTCGAGCTCCCACCATATCGTCAATCGACACCGACGCAACGATCGACGACCAACCAGGTGCCGGAAGGACAGTAGGACGCTTCCTCTCCTCGCTCGGCTCCAAGCTCGAGGACGTTCTGAACAAGCAGGCGGAACGAGTCGGCCTTGGACCGAAAGCAGTCGCAGATGAGATCTGTCGTCTTGCTGGGCATCGGCAAATATGGATTACTGTTACAGATTGCTTGGGTTCGCCCCTTGAACAGTGTCTTCCTGTCCCGCCTGGCCGAAAATTTAACAAGACAGAGACAAAATCTCTGCGAAAACTATGCCAAAAACTGATTGAGTATGCAAGGTATGGTTCACAGAAACAGTATCTTCAACTAACGCATTTTGAAACGTCTCGAAATAGATCGCACGTCAAAAGCAATCAGTTCATTGCTTTGGAAGAGATAGTTCAGCTCGCGATGAAGGACCCCCGAATCCGTGTGATCCTCGCACATTGTAACCTCAATCGCCTTATAACGCACTACAATGAACCAAATCTCCTCAGTGCAACGGTCAAGGCTCTTGGCGCGGTTGAATTTTCCGATGTCCATCGTATCTGGACGCCTATCTTTTTGCTTTGTTCTGAAAAACCGGAAGCGCATTCTGTTGTAGCGCATTCGCGACTTGTATTTGTCTCGATGCTAGATGCTATCGAGACAATTAGGTATCTAAACGCACATTTTTACGACAATGAAAGAACTAATCTGACTACCTTCTTGTCTTCAGAGACCCGCCCACGTCCTTTCTTTCAGCTCGGTATTTCCACCGTGCTGTTCAAGAAAGTCGTTCTCGCGATGTGCCCTTGAAATTATCCTTTTTTCTCAGTTCCTTTACACGTCACTACACAAGATCTGCAAGTCAGAGCCCAAGCATCATCGAATGGTCTACTTTCGAGAAGTGCACTATACAAGAGGAAAGCACGGGTAATAGACCATTTATATTTGATGACGAAATTTTTGAAATGGCAACAGTCCTCGATCCGTGAGTTGGGATTTCCACTTGTACCGTGCCTTGGAACTTAAATTCAAGCAGGGATGTTTTTATACGCCACCTATCATTTTTTCTCGTCCAAATGTTTCCTATATCACAAGGGGCTCGCAACTCTTCTATCTGTAGACCGAGCAGATATCGCTTCAGAGGCGAGGGAGCCCCAAGATTATACAGGTTTCTGTCAGACTTTACGGGTTCTTGCGATTACTGCGTACATCTGTCCTGCACAGATCATCTCAGCAACAACGCGCGAATTTTCCTGAAAGGCACAATATTTGTCGACAAGATTATATTCACAGCATGTGTTTTAACTTGCCATACCACCAAACGAGAGTATAACTTACTTCGTCACAATGAAGTCAATGTATGGACAGAATTGTGTAGCCCGTTGGTTTCTTATATGAAATCGTTAGTTTTACTTCATTCTCAAAAATCTCCTCTGATTCAGTCTGCGGTAGAGATTGCCCAAAGGAACGCTCGCTCGCAACCACTTTGACAGATCAGTTTTGCACTATCAGTCGATACTGCAAACTCGCAGCATTTCGGGCAGCCCAAGAAATATTGGTGGAAATGAAACCGTCTTTGGCATTGGCTAATCGAATCGAGAGAAGCCCCGGGGATTACCGCGTTCCGCGCGATCTGCTTCGTATGTTCCGCCCTAATTCTTATGGAATTTGGTCCTTTGGGTTAGTTTATTTATCCTCAAGAACATTTTATTCTGATAAATATGTCATTCTCAAGAGTCGAAACTTTTTTGACGCGGACGTCATTTCGTAATCTTTCTGGCTTGAAGATCACGAAAAGAATCACATATATCGACATCTCACAGCGCGAATTTCAAAACCTCATCTACATGGATATAATGGAGCTTAAGGGTGACGTGACAGTGTTCATGAGCGTGAATGGGGATGAGGAGCCTTTCTGTGCGAATGGGCATCATCCTATCCTCGCTTTCCAGTCGAAGGAGGAACCGTCAAAGTCATTCTATATTGCGCGGGTCAAACTCCGAGACCGAACTTACTATACACATGTGGAGGATGGTGCATCGTTCGTGACATACCAACAAGAAAAGTATAACGTGAAGTTTAGTCGTGCTGTCAAGTTCACGGAAAAACGCACCTCGAAGTTCGAAGTGCTCGTCTTGCGATACGATCCCGTGGATTATCGTTCTCCTCTAACCGAGGGGGAGCTGATGGACCCAACAGGGCCTTTGGGGTGGATAAATATCTACACGAGAACGGAGGTATCTTTGGCGGATTATTTGGATTGGTTCCCGTAGGATAGGATTGGTTTTATAATCAGGGTACGCATTGCATAATCATGCAACGTACTAGAAATTTGTTTCTAAGGCAATTGATTTGTTTTCAAAAACTTATCGACTGCCCGCTCTCGATTTGAAGTCGACCGTGGTTCTCCTAAGCGTACTATCTTGACTTGTAGGTCGAGTGCAGATTGGGGTGCGAGATTCTGAGTCTACTTCGATTGAGGTTCGAAGATCCTAGTAGTACATCGACAATTGAAATCTCCTCCGGTTGTCGATGGCGTGTTCGCTGAGGCCGGCCCCGAAGGGCGCGTTTCTGTTATGCGTCGACGATAGGTGACGAGATGTCCGAACAAGTAACATGGGGTAGATAGAGGAAATGTCGACGTTCGAGAGCGGAGAAGAGAAAGAACAAGAGGCAGTGAATTTCATCTAGGAGCACGAACTTCGAAGCGGCAGTCTTTGTTTTGCTGGGGCGGAGTGGCGCACTTGCGATTCGTCGTCGCAAAAGATAGGGCTCGTAAATGAGATGGAACTTGTACTCTTTTGTCCAAAGAGCGCGTATGTTATGCGTTAGGCCAGCCACGGATATTTCTTCATGCAAAACGGCGATGTAAAGAGCCTCAAATCGAGTGCGATCGAGATGGCGAGCATCTACGTTCGAGTGGTTCGTGATTCGGTCAGGGGAAAGGTCGGGTGCTTCGAAGGACGTGGGTGACGCCTGAGGAGAGCGCTCGAGCGAAATCGAAAGACCAAGGCTTTATGCGTGGAGGAGGCAAAGCTAGATAACTCGGAGGAAGGTGAAAGGTCGAAGGACAAGAGGGAGAAAGACCGTAGGAAGAGGGCATGCGTCATCGACGCGAGTGTTCCGGTTTCGTTTGATACAGTTGCTACGTCATCGACATCGACATCGACGATTTCGGTACCGCGAACTTCCAGCCTTCTAAATTCTAAGAGTTGATCCGGAAAGGGGGAGCAACGAGAGAGCGAAGATTCGCAGCGGGCGCCTGTCCGTATTAGTTTCTCCGATCATAATTCATCTCCCGCGGATTTCGGGGGGTTCAGAGGAAGGAGGAACTCCGAGGGAGTACTAGTGCCTGGAGGTTCGAGATAAAGTGAAGTCTGGTTCGAAATATCTGGGGAAGTCGATTGCGTTCGCGAAAGGAAGAGAACGACGGATCGCGCACCTCCGATTCAAGTTCGAGACCGTGCTAGTCTCCATGACACCATCTTCATTCCCATCGATATTCTCCTCCATCAATCCATGCCATGGCCAGCCTTCATACGTAGCTCCATCGTCGGATGCGGCTCTTCGAACATAGGGATGGTACGTCGAGCGAGTAGTAGGTACTGAAGAGAGGTTCGCAAAGAGCCTTTCGTTCGTTCGGTTTTCTCGTACGAGACCTCCTTCGCGAACCGGCCAGTAATGTTAGCAATCGCAGCGAACGCGCTAAAGAAAAGACGAAGTGAGAAAGCGAGCCCGCGATGATACTGCATTCGCAGCTAGCAAACTGACGGTGGACATACATGTACGTACGAGTTTCTCCCTCTTCAATTCTCCCCATCAAGAGCCCTCGCCCTTTCTGACTTGTTCGTCCGTCGTGTCCGTTCCGTCATTCCATCACAGCGTTCTACGGCTGGAAAGGTGAAGGTGAAGCGAGTCCGGGAAAATCAACTTCAGCTTCAGTGACGGTGTCCGAGTTGCCTTGAGAGTTCTGTGGTCAATCGGCGGATGGCATTCGACAGAAGATCTTTCGATTGGGATTCTCAAGATAGCGGAGACGAGGATTGCGCTAGTAGGAAGAAGCGTTACGGCCGTTTATATGGTCGTATGATGAAAGATGGTGAAGGGTTTGAGGAGGGAAGAGGTTGAACGAAACACGTGGCACGACGTGACGCGCGTTCTGTGCACAACGACGTTGGCGTGCCTTTGACGACGACGACGACGACGACCAACGACTCGGACGACTGCGACGACCAGAGACGCGATGCGTGGACTTGCAAACCGTGATTATGGTGGAGAGTCTCTTGGACTTGAATCAATATGGCGATTCACGGCAGTGAAATGTGTCTGGTGCGTCACCAGCGTCCCTTCATGGCGTGTCGCTTCTTGCTAACCTACTTCGTCTCCGGCCCAGAAGATGGACCTCAGTCCTACAATCGCTGCTGGCTGTGCAAACGCTGGATAACCGAGTTACAGGGACAAGAGAAGGAGGTCAGGAGACGAGGAGAACAGACGAGAACGGACGACTAGAACTGGCCGTTCGGTCGAACCGGTCAGATGCCTTTCAAGTTGAAGTGTCGTCGAGTCCTCGCATCCCGCTTATCGGTGTCGAGCGATCCTGAGGCCGACGATGGAGCCGGAGAGCTCAACGACGATGTCGACGATTAGATGACTCGATGCGACCTCCTTCATCTGGGCAACATTCGATGTTTCGACATGATGATGACGACGACGATTTTGGACAAGACTGGTGCGTGGCCAGCCTTCCTTTTCCATTCAACTTCGTGACTTACAACTGCTAGAAGCTTTACTTTAGATGCCTCTCTTCGTTGTCGTGATCTATGACGGGCAAAACGTTTCGTTCACGACATTTCAACCTGTGATTCAGCTCGAAGATACGCTGCGAGCAGAGCTAGATCTGGTGTTTCGATTCGGTAGAACGAGGCTATTACATGTTGGGTATGAAGAGGATTATGGATATATGACTACGTGGTGCGCTATCCATCTTCATCTCTTCTTTGGACCCCGCTCAACTATTCATCTATGCATCTCAGGACTCTACTGAGATATCGCGACATAATCAACCTCGCTTTTTTGAATCCCGCGCGTCATCTTCGCACTGCAGCCTACGTACAAGAGCACTCGAGTACGCCAAGAGCTCCGGATCTTCATTTTCACTCGCCACTGGTAGATCGCTACCGGAAGTTTCTCCCTTTGGAAGACACCCCTTCTCTCTTGTCTGGCGAGTTAACGAGTTTGAAATCGACATCTTCCGGGAAGCCGAAAGCGCAACAACGGGCGCATACGTAGGATCTCGCTCTCTGAGTCTCTCCCCCAGGTCCTGATTCATTCGCGCCTCTTCGCTTTCTCTGTGCCGAATGGATCGTCTAGATGTATCCGCAACTCGAGATACTCGACACTCGACACTTAATCGGACGATTCCGTCAGGGAGGCCTTGTCGATGAATTTCCGCCGATCCTCAGCGTTCCTATGTCCCGCAATCCGCAGCCCTCGACAGAAGTGCGTCAAAGCAAGCGCCGTACCCAATCATTTTCGTTCCTGTCACAATCTGAAGATCTCGAATTCGAAACGAGGGTGTGAGCGAGGGTGGTTGCCCGTCGGGGTCGTCGCGTGTTCTTACAACGAACTGCGAACATCATCAGTCTCTCCATGTATGTACCGCCTCTTCGACCGCAATTCTATCTGATTTCATAAATGTTACATACAGCAAGCGATTCGAAGGGAATGCGATTCGATGCGGTAGCGCTTTCCTAGGACACGCTCGCGGTGTCGACTCGGATATCTTCCGACCCCTCGGTCCGAACTTTCTTCAGTTTCTCTCAAAACTCAGAACCGGCGCCAACCCTACTTGCACCCTGAGCGTCGTCAACTTCCTCGAACTAAAACCCGAGCAGAGCCGTCGATCGATCTCGCGCTCTCTCTCATTTGTTCAGGGGTACCTTCACGTTCCATGGCCATCGTTACCTGCCGCTCGCCCGGGGCGCAAACTTTCGGAGAATAGGAAATACGAATCACGACGTACCGCCGGTTCTCAGCACTCAACGAGCGCTCAATCATTCGCGGATGCGAACGTGGAAGTCGGCGCGAACCTCACTCCTGTGATTTCTCCCTCCTATTCCAAACGACGGTTAGGGCTGTCCGATGTGACCCTATCCTTACAGCGAGCGCAGGTTCATCCGCTTTCAATTTATCTCTTTCTCTCCGGATCCGTGGTTGCTCAGTGGTCTGTAATTTTGCCGCCGTATTTCCTTCTCTTCGTCAGCATCTCTCCTAGGACAACGATACTGGCTCTTGGATTTCATGGCGATTTTTGGTCGTTTAGCCAAATCTCGACGCTAGCTCGTAACTGAACGCAACTCCAGGGCCCATTATCACTCTCTGAACTTCGCGGCGTCCTTTTCAAATGATCTCTTCGATACTCCACGCGATCCTTCTCGGAATCTCATCACCGCCTTCGTTTATCACCTGCCTTGACGATCGGCGTCACCGTCCGCTCAACAACCCAATAATCCCGACCGCGATTCATTCACAAGTACAGTGCGTAGAGATTCCTGACAAGCTTATTCCTTCTCCGACGCGGAGGAGCTTGATAGGGCTTCCAAGCTATAAGCAACCGAGCGCGAGTACCTGTGCAATATGACGCATTGTCCTCGATGCTATAATACCGATTTCTAATAGGCGTTGGAAAACACTTGATTCTTCCGAACTCGACATAGAGGGATACTGAGACCCTATTAGGCCTGCGGGTTGAAAGGGGAGGAAACGATGAATCAAGCTACAAGCTATGGATTGTACGTGTACTTGTCGCCATCTCTCGTCACGAAATGGGTCAAGTATCCGATTCATATCTCCTTTCTCAGTGTAAGTAATCAAAAACCTTAAAAGATGTTTTTACTATGGAACTGCAAAGTGAAGTTACGTGTAAGCTTGATACAAAGAGCGTCCTGTGTCGTACTTTCCGTGCTGAAGTCATAGTGCATGGTGTTTGCAAACTGCAATTTAGAAAGAAGAAAAAACCATGCATGCACGCATGCACATAAATTCAGCTAAAGCTTGCCAAGGTGAATGACCACCAGCATTCAATTTTTATCCATCAACACAGAATCATACCATATCTCAGAAAAGAAAAGAAATAACAGTGATCATGAACGGTATCCACGCAACTCAAGCTGACGAGCGCCGACTACAAGAAAAGGAAGAAATGCTCGCCTCCGCGTTCGGCGACTCGACGATTCCTCTCATCCAACTCAACGCGGACGGGGCGTTCTCTCTTCTATACGACTACCTGAGCTTCCTCTTGAACTACCCGGACATGCAGAGGGCGTATGCAAGCTACTATGCCAACGAAGGTCGTCTCAGAAATGCATGGCGGCTGTTCCATGACAGAAATTTACAGCCTCAGGCCCGAGATGGTGGAATTCAAGTTGACAACATCAACATGAGGTCCGATTCGATTAATAGGGTATTGACACTTCTCTTCCGAAGGTTTCTGCATTTGCGTGGTGGTGACGCGACGCCTCTAAGGCTTGATGATTAGGCGGTAGCACATGTACGCTGCGAAGCTAGGTGTATTGTATTAAAATCAATGTAACTGTTTACAGCCCGATGGCTTCCGTCACAAGTCGCAGTCGGACGTGAAATAAAAGCAGTAAAAACTAAGACTTGTCGTCATCGATCATCACAAACTGGGTCGAATATTTGATTCATGTCTCCGTTCTAAGCGTAACCGAAGACCTTAAAATGTGTTTTACTATGGAGTTGCAAAGTAAATTTATGCTTGATTCGAAGAGCATCCTGTGCTGTACTTTTCGGGATGAAGTCGTAGTGCGTGGTGCATGGTGTTTTGCAATTTGAAAAAAAATCATGCATGCATGCATGCACATAAATTCAGCTACAATAAAGCACACCAAGATGAGTTACCACTGGCGTATACACTCTCTGAAGACACTGAATTCAATTCCAGTCACATAGGACCGTCACAGATCTCATAAGAGAAAAGAAAGAATATTCATTTCATGAATCCCAACGGTAGCCACACTATTATCACGTTACAAGAATGGGAAAGGAGGCTTGCCTCCGCATTCGATTCACCCTCGACCACCCGACCCACCGTCGACGAGACAATAACCCTTCTCTACAACTACATGTGCTCCGTCTCGAATTGCCCTGACACGGACCGAGCACGAGCAAGCTTTCGTGCCAACGTACCACGACTCAAATCGGTATGGCAGCAGCTCATAGACAACTTGGATGAGACAAGGCAAGATGTACAGCCTCATGATGGTCGTGTCGACAGGGCCAAAATAATGGCGTATACCCAGCTGCGGGAGAGAATGACGTTGGTCGGTACGATTTGGATGAATCTCTCGCAGAGTTTTACGCCTGCGCGCGGTGGAGTTGCGACGGAATTCCTATTTTGAAGGCTCCGTGATTAAGCAGTAGTCGTACGCTGTAAAGCTTAACGATAATTGAAAAGAACCTCTATCACAGTCCACATGTATGTACGTGTTTACAGCAGGGTCTACCAATGCGATTTTTGAAATATTTCCGCGGATGCATAAGAGAGAGGAAGTTGTCAATACCTACCACTGAATCGCGATGACGTAAAACAAGAAACGGAAATTACCTTCACTCTTCGAAGCTCGACGTGCTAGCGTCTAACGTTTGCGATATCGGATAGAAGGCTGGGGTCGGCAAGTGGGACACGTTTGCGCGACCAAAGACCCTCTCCTCGTCCAACTGTCTGAAAACCCATCGCGCGACTGTTTATCCAACTCAGACATGAAAATAGTGCTTTCCGCGATTGATTCTGCGGATGGCGCGAGTTCTCGTAGGTTGGGTGCCACTGACCCTTTTTGCGATGGCGTTCCCATCCGAGAATTCCGGAATTGACGCGAGTTGCCTTCCCAGATGCGCATATTGTGCAACAAGTGATTAATAGACGAATAATGAATAACATATAAGGCTATTGGACTCACATCCTCATGGGCAAGACTCCGCCAGGAAGCGCTGCCCATTTCTCTCCAAAATCATAGAAAGAAGGCGTAATCCGGACATCCGAAAGCTCTTGGATGGCTGCTTGGAACGAGATTGAGCAGTGCGTAGGATCCGACATCCGCGGTGACGTCGTATGTGGTACTGTCATTTTCAAGCCGTGAGGCGCGATGAAGCCGTGGAAGGGAAGGTACGTACAAGATCAACAGGAAGAGAGAGATGAGATGAAGACCACGGCGCTCGGAGCTTCCGGCACCAAGCGACGTCAGCGTGACAAAGGCTGTCGGAGATTTGACTCAGAAGAGAGAGCAGGGAGAGGGTCATGCAATGATCGATTTCTTCAGACGTACTAGTAATTCACGAGCCGTATCACATGTACGACTCCGAGAGCTGAAGAGGACGAGGGTGCATCTAGAGGTGAGAGATGAAGTCCGATGCGAAAGATCAGGGTAGGTTGTTTGTAAAAGAAAGAGAACGACAGATCGTGCACCTCGAGAATGCGCAGAACTCATTCGCATTCGCCTCCGCCCAGGCTGCACAATTTCATCGTCAGATGCAGCTCTCCGAAATGGAATCTGACTCCAAAGGTGGTGGACGATTCGTCGAGCGAGTTGCTTCTGAGGAGAGAGTTTTGCAACGGATCGATCGATCGTTTAATTCGAGATTGACACGCGCGAGACCTACGCGGAACGAGTCACGTACGAGTATCAGCATTCTCGATAGGAGAATAGCGAATCGAATAAGAAGCCTTACATTGAAACGACGAAAGGACGCACGTACGAAGTTCTCCCTCTTCAATTTTCACCTTGAGTTTCACCATCACCAAAATTCATCACCCGCCCCAATGTTCATCTCATCCATTCCAAGCCAGCGTGTCGAGTATCGGGTGTAGCAGGATGATACTTAGCCCTCGGCTTGAATGGGAGTTCTAGGGACGATATTGCCTCTGGAATTCCGACGGTTGGTCGAGGTGAGTAGGATGGCGGCGCAAACGCGATGATTTCAGGTCTGGTCGACGGCTGGGAACGGCATTCGGAGGGAAAATCGTTTCTAAGAAGCTCTTATGGTCTTGTGGAGTATTAATATTGAGATGACTCACCGAGCCTGAGGGTGTTCATCGATGGTTGTAGTTACAATGGTCGTATGATGGAATTTGAGGAAAGTTTTGAAGGCGGAGTTGAGCGAGACACGTGCCACGTGGCACGACGCGCGTCACCAGCTGCGGCGTGCTTTGACGACGACGACGACGACGCTCGAACGCGTATATCCCTACCACAACGGAGAGAATCTTGGACGCGAGTCATGATGGTGGCAACTCACGGCGATGAAATGCGTCTGGTGCGTTTACCATCGTCTGTTCACGGCGCTTTGCTTCTCGCTAATCGATTTCACCCCAGAAGATCGACCTACATTCGTTCCTGGTTGAGCATACGAGATCGAGGATGCTAGCATGCTGGTATTGGTACCGGGAGCTAGGATCGAGACGAGACGAGGACTAGGCGAATGGTTGATTTGGATGGATGCTTTTGAGGTCGAAGTGTCGTTGATTTCCTCGGGTTGGTTGTTGGTCTCGCGTGAGCTTTGGAACAGAGAGGATGCTAGAGATCTCAACGATGATGCTAGCGAGGAATACAACGTTTGATGATGGTCGAGTTGAAGGGTGCATATGGTGACATGAGTCGATAGGACCTCCTTACTCGAGCAACGGTTGGCGTTTTGACTATGATTTCGGACGAGACCGGTGAGCGACAAGCCTTTCTTTGCTTCATCAATTATAATATAGCTGATATAACTTCTGCTTCAGATTCCTCTCTTCTTCTTCGTTATTTCTTGCCGCTGGTCGAAAGGAAATTCCGATCTGACAGAGCGAGCTGTGTCACAGTCTATGGTGAGCTATCGGTCTTCATCTTTCTCTCTTCTTCCTGATTCACTAATACAGGCACAGGGATCGCATCGTAATTCTCGTCAATCAACCTACTCTCGACGCCGATCTGTGACCGAATGCGACTCCTGGGCCCACTCCCGCTCGCTGAACTTTCTTTTGAGTCGTCTCTTCGTCTCGGACTCTCATCACCACCACCAACCTCTAACCCCCGCAATATTAATCATTCACTGCCGGCGATAGTGATTGGCGCCGGCGGCTCCGCGCCATCTCTCTCATTCTTTAATCACCTACTTTCGATTCCCACAAATCTTCGCCATCGCCCATGGCACTCATGCTCGACGTAATTGTCCATCGTGTCACTGACGTCGACTCAAAATACCTCCTTCCGTCGAGGCGACAAGTAAATTCCAAACGCTGGGTCGGGTTGGGGTACAGCGAACAGAAACGCCAAACCCACCAAGTTCGAGCTCGTGCGCACAACGCGAACGACGTGGAACGCGGCGGCTCACGGTAGACCCTAGCTGGGGCGCCAGTAGGCTGGAGCGTTCGATTGGTACCTGCATGCACGCAAGAATATCGAAGCGTTCACACTCCACGGCCTCGATGATCGACTTGCGGGCGCGGGCGAACTCGCGGCGGTGCTCTCGAAATTGGACTTGAATACGTTCAGCCTCACGTATTAATTATTCGTTGGGAGGTGGTCCGTGTCCGATTGGCAACGGCAAAGATGCAGAACCTTGTCTTTGTCAGACGTCGGAAATGCGCGACATTTCCAAGCGGGTACGGAGGGGCGGTGGGGCTTCGAGCCCCGAGGGGACAGATAAGTTAGCTATGAATTGTACGTGTTGTCGTCGCCAATCGCGATTTCGGTCACTGATTTCATTATTAATAATATATCCCTTTCCTAGCATAATCGAGAACCCTTGAACAATGATTGTATTCTTGGAAACGCAAAGTAAGCCACGCTGGATCCAAAGAGTTTCCTGACCTTCACTTTCCGTTTAAAGTGACAAAGCTATGAAGAATGCAAAACATCAGTGGTTAGCATGTCTATAAAATCAGCCGTGTGTAGGAAAGCTTGCCATAACAGATCAGAGTTGACTTACTTTCGAAAAGAACTACTAGTACTTATTCCGCCTCCCATCAGAACAGGAGTGAAGGAGTGAAGATACTCGGAGAGAAAGAAAGAAAGAAAGACCCATGGATCCAAGCAACAGCACTTACTTGACTCAGGATCAGATTGACGAGTTTCAATTGCAATCGAAGGAAATGATACTCGCCTCCGCGTTCGATCTCTCGCTGTCCATCCAACCCGGAATCAACACCTCTCTCTCCCTCCTCCACGACTACCTGTGCTGCATCTCGAACTACGCTTACGAAGACCGAGCACGCGCAAGCTTTGAAGCCAACAAATCCCGACTCGAAAATGCATGGCGGCAGCTCAGAGACAAATTTGACAAGGAACGCCATGATGTGGTGCAGCTTCAAAGCGCCAGTGGTGGTGGTTCGAGTCGCTACAGCTACGACGCCAGAATGAAGGCTTTAACGAAAATGCGGGAGGGAATGAGAATGATTAGAACAATATTGATTTATCTCTCGGAAAGGTTTTTGAATGTGCGCGTTGGAGACACGACTGAGCTCCCATGGTTCAAAGAGGAATAATAGGCGGTTCGTGTAGGCTGTGAAACTAAACGATTAGCCAAAACAAATTATAGCAGAGTATATGCATATGTTTACATCTTGATACCCACTCAATGCCATTTTCCTGTATTTTCCGTAGATGTATGAGAGGAAGGAAGTCGCCATAACGTTCCAGTGTACCGTGACGACAATGGCACGCATCGTGTTCACTTGCAATACTCTCAATCATATCATCGACTTCATTCCTGCCGCGCTATAAATCATGATAGTACATATGTAGTGTGAGGAAGTCATCGCAAAGTCCAAGCAGAAAAAATTGAAATATCCATCTTCCCCCTTCCCTCTCCCGGGCGTGAAAGTAGACCCAAAAAAGAAGAAAAAAGACAAATCAGTAAATTAAACAGCGCCGCACGGTGAATCGAATTAGTGAGTGAGGATCATCTTCAGCCTTCGAAGCTCGAAGTGCTGGCGTCTAACTCTTGCGATATCGAACAGAACGCGGGAGTCGGCAAGCCGGGCACGTTTGCGCGACTTGGTACCTTCTCCTCGTCCAATTCTCCAAACTCGTCGCGCGACTGTTTATCCAGCTCAGATATAGAGATAGTGCTCACTGTGTTAGGATCCACGGAGGGCGCAAGCTCTCGGAGGTTAGGTACCATTTCACCGCTTTGCGCAGGCGCTCCCATTCGAGAGTCACGAAATTGTTGTGAGTCATCTTCAAACCACTCGAACGATGTTGCGCCAAAATGAATAGTCTTCTTGCATCCAAGAAAATGGCAAAGGAAAAATACTATACCACGTTCTTGAGAGTCGAATAGGAGACGACGGAGAGTCGAATGTTGCAGGAGTGTCATACATGCTTCTTCGAAGTTGGGACGTTCAGCTTCAGCGCTACTCCTTTCCTCGAGTTTGAAGCATCGCTATGACGGAAGACGCAATCTGTACTAGTATTGTCTATCGACACGCATCTTTATTTTCTCCCCCTTCCAAGAGGAGAGTAGGTCGTTGAATCTTCGAGTTCGGGGTCGAAAGATTCCGGATACGGATACGAATGAATGGAGTTGGGAGATACGGTGTGAATGACGAAGGAGAGGGAAAATCGAACGCTCATCGTTCAGGTCTCCGACGGGCACGCAACTGGAGGATGCAGAAGCATCTCGGAAGGATTAGAGCTCTCGGTTGCCATACACATTCGAATCGAGAAGTAGACAAGACGAGTTTCTAAAGTGACTTAAAGTGAGTAAACAGCGAAAGAAAAGACTAATGATTACACAATGCGAAGTCATCCGTCATGCTTCATCAAAACTTCATCGTCGAAATGTCTGAACGTTATCCTTTTTGCTATTCACGCGTCTTCGCTCGTAGGTTGAGCTTCATAGCTACATCGTGGCGCTCTTCTAGACGTCAACAATGAAAATGCAGCTCGTGATCAGTTGATTTCGACCGATAGATGAAAGAAAAGGCGCACCGTGACGGCAACCAGGCAAGAGGCTTGGATGACTCTGACCTTCGTCTTTGTCTATCATCTCAGCGATCTCACCCAGCATCTATCATTATTCTTATACGTGAAGCGCACAGATTACCGAATGTGTTCGTCCCGTCCAGCCTACGGTCGACTCGTTGGCAACTTGGCAATGCCGCAGCGTGGAGCGCGAAGATCGCAAGCTTCGGTTCGAGAGCATCCGAATATGTCGTTTTCACAGCTTCGTTGGAGAGCAGCCGTATATATTCCATTCAAGTTGCCTGTAGTGAGTAAGAGTAGGCGAGGAGTAAAGAAACACGGAAATTTGTCAGAAGGCTTTGGAGGAATTCAACACGACACGTGGCATCCGCGTGGTGTAAAAAGGCGCGCATTCCCACGTGCTCGGCGCTTCTTTTTTTCCTTCAAGGTTTTCGTTCGTTCGCGTGCTTAAGCTTGGTTTTCCATCCTTTCGTTTTGGTCGACGCACGTCGTTGCGATGCACTGCTGCCGGTCTTGAAGTAAAGGCCTGCTGGAATTTCAGTCGAAATACCTTCGCGCCGCGCAATCATGATGACGAACAACGCCCTCGTCATCCCTCTTTGAAAAATGACCTCGACTATCTGTCCGACGACGCCACTCTCCAAACTCCTGGCGGAAATTGACCATCGGCTGGACGTTGGGTCAAGGATGCAAAGCACTCAGATACGAAATACACCCCGTGCGCCGAAGGCTCGAGGAGCTTTAGTGTTCGATGGGCGAGGTTTGGTGAACGTGCGACGGCGGAGGACGAGGTGCAGTTTGACATCATGGTGCGAGAACAGCACTTCTCTTCCCCTCCCAAGTTTTTGACGTATATCATTATCACCTTCATCTTCAGATGCAGCTTGTATTACGAGCTGAGTTGCCCTCTGCACGCTGATTGTGACTCTCCGCCGTCAGCAACCATTCGAACGTTCCAGCCCGTCCGTGCCATCGTCTCATCGAGGACCTTCTTAGCATCGTTTCAACCGCGTGCCAATTGCAATCAGATCCGAGATCTGGGAGAGACGAGCTGTGGGCGCTGTAGTTATGATTGAGAGAGATTCGGGGGGAAGGAGATGCGCGACCAGGAGAGTGGGGAATTGGGAGGTGTCGAATACGAGAACTCGAAGGGTTAAGGACTGGGAGCTCGATGAGCGAGAGAGCTTCTGGAGGGCGGATTACGGGCGTCGATGGAAGCTGATGAATGGCAGGCTCGAGTACGTTTTATTTCGATCCAGGCTTGACTTCCCAGCCATCCTCATCCAACCACTCGCTCCTAGAACCATCCTTCTTCGCCCATTCCATCGATCGTTGGCCATTGACCGACTCGAATCTCCACCAAAATTCGACCCTAGATCTCCCCGAGTTATCGTTTACACCATCCTCATTCCTTTCGAATTCCACTGGAGCCACGGACCTACTCGAACGTACATCTCGTTCACTTCCAACATCTCCTAGCGATGACTCCGACAGACCCAAGGACGCTCTCATCTAGGTTCCTTCGCGTGCCACCCTCCGATCGACGAGTGTCCATGGTCCAAATTTCCAAATTTCGCTCGTCCATGCCGCGGTCTCATCTCCCTCTCGATCTTACAGCACGTACCCATCCGTCCACTTCCGTCCTGCCCTCCGAGTCCGACTTGCTCAGCTCAGCGACCATCTGCAACTCCTAACGACCCGATTAGTCTTCGCTACATGTAGCCAGGACGTCGGCGCCTCCAACTCCATAACCGACACTCCCGCGCCTCTCTACCGACAAAGTAGTTCTCCTCATCGCCTTTAGCGGGGCAGTGAAGCGGGCACGGGTTTCATCCTCGACGCGACGAAAGAAGATCTTCCGCGAAACCTCGGCGAAGCATTCAAGTTTGGCGACACGATGACGCGAGGCTTAGTTATGTGGACGATGATGAAGTGCATCAAGATTATGCGGTGCGTTATCGACCTCCGTCCCTCTCAACTTCTTAACTTATTCATAAATCTCGACGGGTCGTCGTCAACCCATTCCTTCTAGAATCACAGCTCTCCTCGCACGACTCTCTGTTCGAATTGACGTCCTCTCGGAGCGACAGGGGCGGTGAGGGTTCGAGCCCCGAGGGGACAGGTAAGTAAGCTATGAATTGTACGTGTCGTCGCCAATCACATATATATATCCTTTTCCTAGCGTAAATCCAAAACCCTTGAATAATGTTTGTGTTTTAGGAAACGCAAAGCGAGGCCACGAGCTTCCTGTCCTGTACTTTCCGTCCGAAGTGCATAATGCAAAACATCAGCATACTATCTATAAGTTCAACCGTGTAATAAAGAAAGCTTGTCATGCCGGATCAGCGTTGACTTACTTTGCAGAGACACTAGTAAATCTAAATCTCCACGAAGAAAAATAAAGGTCCATGGATCCAAGCAACAGCACTTACTTGACTCAGGATCAGATCGACGCCGAGTTTCAATTGCAATCAAAGGAAATGATACTCGCCTCCGCGTTCGATCCCACACCATCCATCCAACCCAATTGCAACATCAACGCCGCTCTCAACCTCCTCTACGACTACCTGTGCTGCATCTCGAACTACGCCGACGAGGCCCGAGCACGTGCAAGTTTTGAAGCCAACATACCCCGACTTGACAATGCATGGCAGCAGCTCAGAGACAAGCTTAACAAGGAATATCATGATATATTACAACTTGAACTTCAAGACTGTGGTCGCTCAGGCTTCAACTTCAACGCCAGAACGAGAGCTTATTTGCATATGAAGGAGAGGATGAGTTTGGTTCGGGCGATATCGAATTATCTTTCGGAAAGGTTTTTGAATGTGCGCGTTGAGGATACGTCAGAGCTCCCGTGATTCGAAGAGGAATAGGCGGTTCGTGTAGGCTGTGAAGCTAAACGATTAGCCAAAAACAATTTATAGCAGAATATATGTATATGTTTGCATCTCGATGCCGACTCAATTCCATATTTCTAAATTTTCCGTAGACGTATAAGAGGAAGGAAGTCGCCATAACGTTCCAGTGCACCGTGACGACACTGGCAAACATCGCATTCACTTGCAATACTCTCAATCATGTCGTCGACTTCATTCTTGCCGCGCTATGAATAGTACATACGTAGTGTAACGAAGTGAACGCAAATTCCAAGCAGAAAAAATCATATTCGATTCTCCTCAAGTGATAGTAGACCCAAAGAAGAAGAAGAAAAAGGCAAATCAGTAAATTAAACAGCAACGCACGGTGAGTCGTCATAGAGCCGAATGAGTGAGTGAGGACCACCTTCAGCTTTCGAAGCTCGAAGTGCTAGCGTCTAGCTCTTGCGATATCGGAGTCGGATAGAACGCGGGGGTCGGCAAGCGAGGCACGTTCGCGCGGCTTATGACTTTCTCCTCGACCGATTCTACAAACTCGTCGCGCGAATGCTTCTCAGACGAGATTTCAGCAACAGAGTCCGTTGATGGCGCGAGATCTCGAAGGTTAGGGACCATTTCGCTACGTTTTTGTGAAGGTGTTCCCATTCGAGAGTCGCGGAAGTTACGAGATTCGTCCTCCCAGATGTGCATGTTTCCTCGAGCGACGTTACGCCTAAATGCATCAAGGTGAATAAGAGTCGAATCGAATAAACCGGTAAGATATTTATTGGACTCACATCCACACGGGCAAGAATCCACCCGGAGGCACCTCCCATTTCTCGCCGAGGATGTAAAGAGGAGGCGCGATTCGGCCGTTCGTAACCTTGCGAATGAATGCTGGGACGAGGTTGAGGAGAAGATACGATCCAACGCCCGCGATGACGCCGTATGCAATACTAACATTTTCGAATTGTGAGGCACAATGAGACGTAGTAAGGATGGGTTAAAGCAGAGAACTCACTTGTAAGTCAACGGAATCATCAACAATGTCAAAAATGCGGGAATAGCGTCTCCGACGTAGTCCCAGTTGATTTCGCGGACACTAATTCGCCGGGGCGAGATCGAAATCAGTATCGAACGCTCAAATTCACAGGGAAAAAAAGTAACTCCTACTTGCGGACCATCAAGCTCCCAGCAATAACCAACGCGCCGCCCGTCGCCCAACTAGGGATGCTCGCGAAAATCGGCGAGAAAAAGACGCAGATGAAGAACAGAAGGCCCGTCGTCACCGCAGTGATCCCCGTCTTCCCGCCTTCGGATATTCCGGTCGCGCTCTCGATGAACGCGGTGACCGGAGACGTACCCACGAGCGCACCCATTGAAATCGAGAAGGCATCGACGCAGTATGCGATCGTGCTGTTCTCGAAGTCCTTCGTGACGGGATCGCGAAGGCCGGCGAACTTGGCCATGGAGTAGAGGGTGCCGGTCGTGTCGAGGATATCGACATAGAGAAACTGTAGAGAACTTTGTCGGTCTGTTGAAAGAAAAAACAAGAGAATACCCACAGTAATCAACGCGTACCAGACGCGACCGGATCTATAGCTTGACCACTAGTCCATTGCATCAATTGAAAAGTCATGGGTAAGTAAAGAGGAAAAACGGAACAAACTCACGTCTATCGCAGCACCGACTTTCTGGAGAGGCCTGAACGTGACGACCTCCTTGAAAAATGCGAAAAGATCATCTCCAGCCTCGGTGTGAGGGAAATACGTGACAGGAGTATCTCGCGGCCACGAGATGATGGCGACGAGGAAGACGCCAATAACGATAGACCCACGGATGCGATAGATCATGAGGAAGGCTGTCAAGAAGCCTCCTCCGAACACGCCGAGCCAGACGGT
Organism: Schizopora paradoxa; assembly: GCA_001020605.1. NCBI lineage: Eukaryota > Fungi > Basidiomycota > Agaricomycetes > Hymenochaetales > Schizoporaceae > Schizopora > Schizopora paradoxa. The sequence continues at coordinate 22,943 of KQ086148.1, read as the reverse complement.
GGGATCGCGAAGGACGCGCGACGCACAGTAGCCTGGTAATCCTGGCAGATAATCTAGAGCGCATCGAGCAGTAAGAAACAGAACGAAAACGCGGATGAAAAAAGCTCATTCTCCTACCTTCCGGTCTACAGCCTCCAAGCCCAACGAGATTCGTTGTATCGCCTCCGACTATTCCCAAACCCTTCGTCGCTACATAGCAAGGATCAAAGATTAGTCTAAATTGCCGGCGGCTGAGAAAAGTACGAACATAGACCAATAAATCTGTCACCATCACATCAGAACCACGTCAAAACAGCTTATCACAAGCAATTCCACTCACGCGATGAAGATTCCAATACCAGCGCCAACAGCCATGACGAGTGAATGTGGCATCGCGCGCGCGAGCCATTGACGGATTCCCAGCAACGAAAGAATGAAGAACACCCATCCTTCTAAGAATACGGCTGCGAGCGCTTCTTGATAAGTTGTTCGTCCGGAGCCATGGAAGCCTACGATGGAATATGAGAACTGATAATAAATTTCAAACGTGAGATCCTCATAATGAAGCGACGTCAAGAATGGTTACTCACATATGCGTTGAGCGATAAGCCTGGGGCCAGACCGACAGGAAGGTTGGCGAAGACTCCCATCAAGCATGAGGCGAGGCATGAAATGGCGGCCGTAGACGTTATGAGGTCTCTTCGAACGTCCTGTACGCATAGATTGTACGTGACGTCGTTTGCGCACCCATCCCCAGTCGGACAGATACAGGTCCCTCCCGAATCTGAAATGATGGACGCATTGACCGAAATCTGAGAATCGCGTTAGTGAAATCCCGTAAAAGTATTCTGTTGAGTTGTCTCACAATGTAAGCCATCGCCGCCTGCATAAGAAGTCATCGTTAACACACGACAAGAGAGGACACCGCACAATACATACCCATGTGGTTATTCCAGCTCGTATTTCGGTCTGCGATATCTAGTAAACACTTGACTGGGATATTCAGTGAATAGCTCACCATAAATCTTGACCCGACCCGCTGAAGAGGATGGCCAGAGCCTTCAAGTTGAAACCACCATCCCGCTCGCGACGCGGCGACCTACAGTATCCTCGTGACACTGGCATAACATTTAGAGACGGTATTTGACTCACCCTTGCATTAACGCGGTCGACAAGTGAAAGCGACATGAGGAGGAGGGGCGGTTCCGACAGCGCAAGGGGTGGCGAAGATAAGAGAGCGTAGGGTCGTATGCTGAAATACGCTTAAGTACAGGAATGAGAAACAAGCAGTGATAATTAGGACACATACACGTACGCATCTGCCATCCTATGTAACGAGATCTTTTCCGCGACGCCATCGGTAATAATAAACCCACCCGCCTGTGGGGAGCGCGTGGCTCAAGCATCATAGCGGAAATCTGTCCGCGACGAAGTATACGTGTGACCAAGGCGATGAGCTTCATTTACAAAGTTTGAGGCGATTCCACTAACCATACCACTCTAATGCGTTCCGGATAGATGTTTTGAAGACTCTTCAGAATCAATCATCCCTATAGCGTGCCACAATCCGGTGCAGAGCACAAGATGGCGGCTGACTGTCTGCATGAATTCCGTTATCTACTAACCCCTTCCGCCGAATTAGATTGATGCACTAGAAGTTGATGTAAATGTCAACAACGAGCTACTAAGGGTACCGTAAAGCTGACCTTTCACGTGGATATCAGAGCATCTGAGTTTGTACCTCTGTTTCTTTAGCTTCTCTTCCCTCGTTGTGTTTCTTGACCTTCATTGTAGAAGTAAAATATGAATAAGCTTCTCGATTGAAATCAGATTATGGGCGCTGACGGATGAGAAGAAGCTGAGAAATCGACCATGAGGGCGCATCGTTTTCGCGATATTCGAAGAGATAGCCGTTTTGTAAGACGGAGCTTGAGCAGTAAACAGTACCAGTCGATAGCTTGGATTAGAAATGCGCAAAGGCGCCAGTAACTGGAGTACGTGCTTGATCTGAAAGGAGGAAAGGAGAAGGAAGAACGAAAGCAACATTACACGCTAGTGCTCGGGGTCTCGGCGCGCTCGGGTACTTCCTGGCTACAAGTCCGAGACCCTGCGTACCCCTCTCCTCCAGAGCGACATTGAGAAGTTCGAGATTATTATTCTGCAGGTAATTTTAACTAAGCATGCCGTAGGTAAAATAGGGGATTAGATATAAATTGACGTTTGAGTAGTGCAGTTAGAAGGGCATCCCTCTCTCCGAGAAGCCAACGCCGCTGCCGAACGTACTTGTAGTCTTTCAATCGTTCGAGTCGAATATTAGAAATTTAGTTAATGAATGGCAACAAGATGACATACGTGAGCGTGAACGATCCCAGTGTCGTTGATGCTACTGAACATCGTCGCGTCCCATGGCATTGCGGTTGCAGTCGCAAGCGTACTGGACGCACTGGCAGAATCGTCCAAGGAATATATGTGGAATAACAGTCTCCCACAAAGGATATTCTCCAGCGCTCCCTGCATGCTAATAGCCGCAGCGCAATATTATCGATTAAATTCGCAGAACATCGGAAGAGAAAGAGGGGCGTACATGATGAAGATATCTTGAAAATCAGGCTAGATATCGTAAGATAAAACACAAATTTATAAATGAGAAAGCTGAGCAGAACTCACGTTCACGTTGTTGAGGAGGAAAAGGTTTGTCGTAGAGATAGCTATTAAACCTTGTAAAATCGTGGAACTATAAGACGAACATGTGAATACTTGCCTAGATTGCATGCAAAATATGCAACGCCTAAACGTAACACCGTAGTTAGAGACTCAACGAGTTCCGCCGCAATAGCACGGGAGCTCACCATCTTTCGCCATTACGGATAAAATATTTGTTGAACTAAGGCGTCCAATAATGCCGCGAGCTGAATTACAAGTCGAATGCTTAGCGACAAAAATGATGAATATCAGAGAAGAGAATTTGGCGCGCACTGTTTCTTAGTTCTCTCGCATGTTGTATCGATTTGTAGAGTAAGAGCCCAAAGGCTACTGAGGAGAAGTCCAACGTTTGATTTGATCAGCAAGGAAAGAATACGGATTAACTCACGGCTTTCAGAGTAAATGATGCCAACGAGAGCGATCCACAAATCGTTGTTCGCAATTTGGACGAGACACCCCCTGGTTCCCGCAAGAGCTAGATCAAACGTCAGTAAGTCAGACTTTCAAGCGAATGATTCGCAGTTCAATATCAAACGAACGGAGTGACCCGACTCCTCTCATAAATAGGTGTATCGACATGTAGCCGCCGATGATTGATCCCTATCGTGGTTTGGTTCGTTATGCTCACTACCGTCGTGAATAGAACAGCAGTACTTACTACGTATGTGAGCGCGAGGAATAATAGAATTCTCTTGTTTAACCCCCATACGGCGTACGCTCTCGTAAAAAGGACCACTAATTCTGGTTAACTGAGAGTTGAAGGAGTGCATAGATATGAATACCCACAGATTGACAATAGAAACTCGACATAAACGATGCCTGATGAAGACGACGTGCACTTGAACGTTTGTAAATGATAAAAGGAAACTGGACGACGCACACGTGCTCAATTTGAAGCCCAAAATACAAGTCTGTATCGTAGTCAGCCTCGTGTAGGAATAGCGCAACGCTCTGGTACGTACCGGTTGGTGTAGCACCGCAGATGCTATGAAAACTGCAGGGCTATTAGAAGTGAATGTGCGATAAATAGAATGCAAGGACTCTTACAATAAATTTGTACCACAGACATGAACGGGAGGTACCGACAGAAAAATAGAAGCATGCCTCCAAAAGAAAATCGACGGGTCCACAGAAATCTGATCTTGTGCCGATCGTCATCTCTCGGAAATAAGAACGAGACAACGTCCAAAAGCACTGACCTCGCTATCGAACATGGTAAGATATTCGTAGAGCTGAAGAGTTTAATGAGATATTGCATGAACGTAACGCCCAAGAAAAGCTTACCACTACAGTCCCAATAGCCACTGGTCGTCGATCCGATGTAAATTGACGCGCGTCTCCGTAATTTGACTACAGACGAACCTAAAGTATACTATTTCGAAGTCAGATATACTGTAGCCAAAGTAGAATGCGAAGACGTACTCCGAACACCTGGTCGGCCTCGAAATCCTCAACAACGACAGAGGACATTATCCCAACAGGAATAATTCGAATTAGATATGGTTTTTGAATTTCTCGAGGGATCCTCTGAGTGAAAGGAAAAGGGGACAAGCGAGCCGCTTTCGAAGTTTTCCTACTTAACATGCCCGCTGCCTATATGGCAGAGCAGAGGCGGCTGATGGTTACTGCAACTATGATGGAAGTGCAGGCCATTGTACTCGTGTGAGCCCTTCGATCCCGACCGACCTGCAAAAACAATGTTCCTGCGAGACGAATCGTAAATATACGAGTGGCTTGATCGAACGCTGATCGCCTCCTGGAATATGAATTCGACCATGGGGTGTTTCATACTTGAGCTATAGTTGAAATCCGAGATCTTCGGAGAGGCGCTGCTTCTCTGTGTTGAGAGATAAAGAGCATCTGGAGTAGGTGTATATGCAAGAGTAATTCTAAAGTCGATTGAACAGGCAAAACTGTCACCTCTAAGACGTCGAAGTGGGACACTTCAAACTTGCGTCTCCTTTAATGTCATGTGAGAATGAACGTGAGTTTTCGATTGTTCCGCCGAGGGGTAGAATCCGGTAGAAGGTGCGCTGACGACGCAGTGCTCGGGGAGTCCTGCCATTCATCAAAAATCGATAGATGGAGCGCCTGATCGTCGGTGACCGCACGGATTCATTGACGACGCAGATCTTTCCTGCCTCCTTCGAGTAGAGATCTTGTAAGTTACGGTCTTCTTTCTCCGATCAGCTTTTTCTTGAAAACTTGGTTGCTACTTATGACGATTGACCAGTAAGAGCCCTTGGTCGGAGCACAATAGCTATTCGCCACGGATAAATCGTCATGTGTCTGTTCGGACGTGAAAGCACTTACCCATCCGAACTCGACATCGACCAAGCTGTATTTCATAATGAAAATCGAATGTTGCGCTGAGCGTACTTTGGTACCCGCATGCACATTTCGATCCGATGATCATCGCCGTCAGGAGGAGAAGCGCTAGTGCTCGGGGTCTCAGATTATGTGAATCCCAGTGCTAACATCCGAGACCCCGTACACTCGAGGTCTGCTAGCTAGCCTTTCGACGCCTACTACTTCTGTTGAAATTCGCAAAACATGTTTTGACCGTAAATATTCGTAATTGCTACTAAATATACGAACTACACTGGTATCCCTCCATCTAGGAAGGCTGCATCAATAGCAGGCTATTCGAGAATGAGGGAATTATTGATAAAGATCCAGTCAGCTTGAGTATTAACGATGGGAAAAGGGATTACATACGTCTGCAAGCATACTTTCTGCGCTGTTGGTGCTCTTGAAAATTGCCGCATCCCATGGCAGTGTCTTCATGCTCTCAAGCGCGTCCGCAGCGCCAAGTGAATCGTTGACATCACGAATATGGAATAACAGCCGCCCACATAGGATATTCTCCAATGAGCCTTGCATTCTATAATTCTTATCAGTTAACTTAATGACTATCAAGAAGAATAGTCGATATGCACATTATGAAGATATCTTGAAAATCGGGCTACATGCAACAGAGGGAAAGAAAACCACGTAAGTGATCGATCGTGAAATTTGAAGTATTTACGTACATTCACATTCTTAAGGAGGAACAGATTTGTAGTAGAGATCGCTGTGTATAGTTATCAGCTAAGTCAAATGTCTCGATACGAATCGAAGTTCACTAACCTAGATTACACGCGAAGTACGCGACTCCTAGATATAACGGTGAGTATCATATGCTATAACCACGAAGATCGGACGCGCAAATTTACCATCCCTTGCCATGATGGATAGAATATCCGCTGACCCTGGATGTCCGGAGGCGTCGCTAACTTCAATATTGGATCTATGAGCAACAACGTTGTGCATTTGAACGCATCTGAACGAACCGTTCTTTATTTCTCTTGCGTGCTGGATCGACTTGTAAAGCAAGAGCCCAAAGGCTACTGCAAAGTAGCGCATGGCGTAAGGATCAGATCGGTATAGAAAGACACAAGCTCACTCACAACTTTCGGAATAAATGATACCGACAAGTGCGATCCACAGGTCGTTGTTGACGACTTGGACAAGACATCCTCTTGTATCTGCGAGCGCTACAAAAGACGCCCATAAGAGCCGGTTCGGAATCATGACAAATATAAAACGGACGCAGAGACCCGACTCCTGTCATGAACAAGTGTATTGACATGTATCCGCCCACGATCAATCCCTATGTCGAAGTGAGATCTGTCGGTATACCAGTTGAGAATAAACGTCAAATACGCACCACGTATGTAAGCGCAAGGAACCATAGAATCTTCTTACTCAGACCCCATACGGCGTACGCTCTCGTGAATAAGACCACTATTGCGAAAGTATTGGTGAGCAAGGAAAGATAATCGAAAAAACAACACTTACATATTGACAGTAGAAATTCGACGTAGACGATACCTATAAATGACAGTTCTAACCCAAAACTTCAAGAGCGTAGACAGTTCAAGACGAACATGTGCTCAATTTGAATCCCAAGATGCAAGTCTTTATGTCAGTGTCAGCTTTGAGCAAACGTACATTGACGCTCGCGCTCGTACCGGTTGGTGTAGAACAGCAGATGCAATGAAGACTGCAGACGGAATAAATTGAAAAGAAGAAGCGGGAAGAGAGTGAAATGATACGCACAATAAATTTGTACTGCTGACATTGACGGCGGAAGGTATCGACAGAGAAATAAAAGTGCGCCTCCAAAGGATACCCGGCGATTCCAAAGAAATTTGACCTTGCATAGATAGTCAGCGCTCGGTGTTTAGTTTTGGGAAAGCTAGCTCACCTCACTATCGAACATAATGACGTATTCGTAGCACTGAAGCGCTTATGAAAAGCCTGAACAAACACGTCGTAAATTGTAACTCACTGCTATCGTTCCCATCGCGACTAAAGGCAAAGGTGATGAAAATTCGCTCAAATTCGAGCCAAATCGACAGACCTAACGTATACTGATGTAACACCAGCGACGTAAGAATAGAAATACAGATATTTTCGAATGCGAGGACGCACCCCAAACACTTGGTCGGCTTCCATATCTTCGACTACGGCGGACATTGTCTTCGAAAGCAAGAAATCGAGCAAGCTCGATTGCTTTTGAAAGTGTAGAAGTGAAAAGAACTCTCTGAGTCCGAACGAAGTTGAGGAAAGCAAGCACCGCCGCTTTCCGGGTCCCTAAGACTCACTTGTCTGCTACCTTTATAGCGGGGCGGCGGCGACTTCCCAAGAATCGAGCTGCAACATGAGAGCATGATGAAAGTGCACGCTTTTGTTTTCGTGTGAGCGCAACGCGCCCCCGCCCGCCCGACATGAGCGTACGCAGCGCATTGATTCGGGGAATCAATGTTCTCTGTTCTCGTGTCCTGATGTCATCACGACAGGTGTGAAGAATCGTCCCGATGCTCAAGATCGAACACACAACATGTATAATCGCATGATGCTCCAAGGATCATTGTATCTGCACGTTCGTAGAAAAAGGGCACAGTTTTCCATTTGTACTACGGGGAATCAGTAAATATAATAAAATAAAAAATACTGTGGAATTGGAACGCACCTTCCTTGAGTACAGCCGGCATTTAGCGAGTTTGATAGTCGATTCATAGAGGGCTCCCAAGGCGGACTTTTCGAATGCCCTCTCGCTCGGCACAGGCCAGTGGATGTAGCGGTTGAAACTCGGTGATCGTCAGGATGCATCGAAGACGTAGATCTTGATTTGCTATTCCGGTGTGAGATTCTTCTTCCCCTGGGCTGATCTCGTCGAAAGGCTTACTATTGAGATTGCATCCGAAATGGAGTCATTGTGTGGTAATCGAGCGCCTCTGAGAGATTCATGATTATTGAGACAATTATGCAGCGAACATTTCTTTTGGCATACCTATGGTTCCAATATCGAGGGCTAAGGGTTCTTCCGATACTGTACATCGAAGTGGCGTGCAGTTAGTTCGTGGGCCTGCTTGATACGCTCATGGCGAAATGCGAGCAATTTACTGATCACGAGAGTCCACATCTCGCGAAGTTCGCGTTTACGACACCAAAAGAACTCTCTGTTACAAACCGTCACTAAATTTCGGATCGCCGTACGAAAGGTGCTTACCTCCGCTCGAAAATGTCTTAGGTCTATGAATTTACTTCTAAATCGTAATCGATTCGTTCCACAGGACGGAACCGATCATATGCGGCGGTACCATGAATATCCTCGAGTTTCATCAACGTTTCGCGCAAGTTGGTATAAGGCGTCCCCTGAAGCTTTGTTTGACAGTATGTTTTCCAGTCTTCATCGTGGTTTTCGAAAGCCGTCGGCGTAATCTTTTCCCCAACCTCACTATTGTAACGGAAAACCGAGAAGAATATCAGAAATCGAATGATCTGGCATGGGTAGAGCTCAAACTCACCTTCGCGTAGCACAATAAATGACGTAGACTTCCGTCCACATTGCTAGCACTCCAGAGTCCTCCAGAAAGAGTTCATACTTTCCTTCTAGAGACCTCCACATACCCCAAACGAAGTCTCGTACGAGCTCGTCAAATTCCGAGTTCATAGAACCGAGAATTGAAGACGTCAGATTCTGACCGGCGATTTCGAATCGGGTCCGAATCGAAGTAGCAAAAACGAGCGGTGCAATCGTACGATAGCCAATCGTGTTCAGATAGTTCTGTAGTCCTAATTGTCTCCGGAAGTGAGTGGGATGTCGAGTATCAATCATAGCTGACTACGAACCTGATCCTATCCAGTGAGTGCACATGATCTCTAGCACAAGCATCGCGTCTGCCATATCTCTTTCGAAAGGTCAATGAAAAGATTTCGAGAATTGTTAAGAACTTACCTGCAACCGGCAAGTAAGTCTACAAATTCCTCGAAGAAAACCGAGCGATGGCGCAAGAGGTGCCAAGGTGTCCTATGAACGAACTCCGTGATTCGATTGGTTTTCAAGCATAGCGACGAAATAGAGTGGAGATACAGCCATCCGTCGCTGTAAGCAATTTCGGGTCTTCGCCAGGACGAAACCACAAATTCAACGGGGAACGCTCTCCTGTGACAGAATTCCACGAGCGCGACACCCAATGGAGGGCAGTGAGTAACTCCATAGACTATTTTGCCGAATGCAAACATCTGGATCTCGGGGTCGTCTAGCCTGCGATTTAGCCGTACGTCAGCGATGCGTTGCATCGGCGCGAATACATAAGAAATCTCGCACCAGGCACATTTGAGAAGCATTTCGCAAATGTCCATCTGCTTTTCTGTCGATTCCGTATCAAAGAACTGTAAGTCAAGCACGGAAATGAGATACGCTTGTGTTACACCCGATTTGATGTCCGAGATCGACAGTATGACGTCAGAAGCGGTTGGTCGATGCGAAGGATCGGTGGCCCAGCACAATCGAGCCGTTTCCCAGAGTTTGTTGAAAATCAGCAAGTCGCCAACTTCCTCGGGCTTATTCGGAACTTCACCGCGCATTATCGCTAGGATAACGGATTGGTCGTGCTTCTTTTCGCTGTACGGTACGTCCCAGGCCAACATTTCCTAGACGAAAGTTATTGAGGATCTCGAGAGAAAGGAAAGTAGACCTCGGATGACAACGCACATAAACAATCATACCGAACGCCCACATGTCGGTCATTTCATTGTATTGCGGAGAACCACCTTCGGGAAGAAGAAAAAGCTCTTTAGCCATCCACCTAACGGTTCCTCTCGTAAATGATGACGAGCCACCCGAAGACATAGATTGAGTCAATGCAAGTGACAGGCCGAAATCGGAGAGCAGCGGTGTTCTGTTGTCTGAAATAAGAATATTTTGCTGCACGCAATCAATCCATTGATGTTCCTGGAATATGATGGAAGGACGAACACTTTTCAGATCCGCGTGTATTATTCCTAAGGAATGTAGATAAGCAAGCCCGGATGCGATGCCGATTAGCTGGCCGAAAGTGTTCAAAAGACGTTAAGCAAAGGCTACGGGAAGGAACGAGGCTTTTGCACTCACTAACGTGCAAGTCTCGATGCTATTTCTAGAGAACGTTCTCATGTACTCGTGCATCGTGCCGTTCTCCATCCATTCGCTGATGAGACTTGGTGCCTTACGCTGCCCTTCCACCACGTAACCAAGAAGTGGTAGAACATGGTCGTGTTTGAGCGCCGTCCAAATCTGAATCTCTTTCTCGAGGCGCTGTCAATAGCATCAGTTATGTTCAATAATTTCAATGAAATATACAATTGCAGTACCTTGGCGAAACTTCGATTCTTCGCCATGAAAACGCGAATTTGCTTGACGGCGACCTTTCGACGGTGCTTGACAGACCACGCCGTGTAGACATCGCATGAACCACCGAACGCTGAGGCATGGAGTTCCTTATTGATAATCTGACCCTCGAGATTTAGGCAAGCCGGTGGCAAGTTTGTGAGAATCGTCTCAAGACGATTCATCTCGAGCAAGGGTGCGGCGTCTGAGTGGTGGGCATAACTAGTACTTCGATGTAGTTCAATCGAAGCCTTTTTGACTGGATCTATTGACAGGTACTTCTGGGGTGGAAGGGTCGTTCGTGATGAGCAAAGCTGTTTCACTCACAGCCATCGAGATTGTGTGCGTTGACATTCGTTGAATAGGTTGGATCGCACTGCAATGAAAATTTCAAATGGATAGGACAGCCGCCGAATACTCTGAACAGTGTCCAAGAATAGCTCGTCAGAACTCGAGCAACGATTTGAAGATTGGAAAGCGAAACTTCAAACTCACATCTTTAGCCTCAGCTATACCCGAAGGATCCCTGTGGAACGGTATGGCGCAGTGGTGATGGAAGTGCTCAGAGAGCGCGTACGTGTTGCGGCACAGACAAGTACGCTACGTACAAATAAGTACAAATAGTGCGATAATCTGAATATTCCAACAATCCCATATCGATGTTTGTCGCTCTATATTGTCCCGACGTACGCTTGAATTCCTTAGACCCGTTGAGCCGGCCTGTGGACTGTGGACGTGTGTGGACGTGTGTGAGCGCGAGGCGATGGTGCCTTTCCACGCGCGAAATTGATCTGTACAAAGCAGTGAAACACGACCTGGCGAAGGACAAGGACTTCCGCTTACAACTTGCAACGCTTATCCACTATGACGGGTGTGATAGAAACGTCTTGTGGTGAGACGGCGTTGAACCGATGAATGGATTTCAGAGCGTTGATCATGACGTGGCGTGATTGGGACAAGACGAAAACTGAGGAAGGCTGTCCGACACATTGTTATCGCGCTCGGACGCTGTATCTGTTGGGTAGAAAGATAAATAAAAGGAGATGTACCGCGATGACTTCTAAAGCCTTACCTGAACAACAAATTTCGACGTTCGACACTTGGTCCTGGCGATGCGTTATTTCTCATAAGCAACCAGCAGCTAAACCTCCTTACGCATTTCAATTGATATTCGGACGTCAGGCCAGCGTCAGTTTGCGGGTGGTAGAGCTCGCGGTTCGCGAGGTGGACTCGGACATCGTAGGCTCTTGCGCTGTCACGGTGACCACGACGTCTCGTATAAAAGGTAGACAGCTCTTCTGTCTAGTAACGTTAACACATGTAGACTGAAGTATGAAGCTTTCGAATTGCAAAACTCACCGGTACTCATCATCCAACTTCGCTCTACGGGGAGTTCTTCTACTTGAAACGACAGTTCGAGTCGAAGCTGGGGCTTTCAATCAGGGAAGATGCAGATCACAGAGTCATCTATCTTCTTTCCTCGAAACTTCAATACACTTTTCCGTGGACAAGAGATATAACGAGCTTACCAACAATCCAACAATCCGTCTCAGTGAATCTTGTGTGGTGGTCGCGGTGAGGAAGACGCGTCAAAACCGCGTCGTTGCTGGCCACGAACGACGACCACGACCCAACTTGCACCCCAGCTCCTTTGCACCCCGCACTCCTTCAAATATGACCCATACACCGCAATGGACGAAAGGAAGGGAATGTAGAGCAAATTTCCTTCTCAAATCTTGCGATCTTCTGAAGATTCCAGATGGGAACGACGACGACACGGACTCCCACCGAGGTGTTGACGACGTGAATCCGCTTGGTTTCGCCACTCTTTCGTCCTCTCGTCGTCGTGCTCGACCTTGGTTCTTCATATGAGGAGATGAATTGAAAAGAGGCGATTTGGAATGGATGGGGCTGGAGGAAACATTCGTTGCAGATGAAGGCGAAGATGAGGGCTGAGGACAAGTTCATCGTGGACGCGACTTGAACGCTGGTGAGCATCGAACCCCTCTGGCAATCCCTTTCCCTTTACACCACCTCTTACTCGCAGAAATATTCAAGCATTGCTCGAATTCGGATGGATTTACTGGTGAAGATCTCCGTGATTCACACCTCTTCGATCAGACGAGCATCATCCGACCACACAGGAAGACATTACCAGTGCCTTGCTCGCAACTTGTCCTCAACGATCCTATCGAGCACAAACGGCATACACGTAACTATCTTCATGGCGATGACAGAATCTATCTACACACGAGCAAGCTCGAGCGAGTGTATTTGGGACACTGCACCTCTTTCGTCGACTAAGGTGACCGGTTCGGACTGTAAAACCTTTCGTAACTCGTCCGCTTGTTGGATGAACGACTTCTCTGAAGGAAAATCGCGAATTTGCTCTCCGTCCATCCCAGAATCATCCCCGTCCTCCGGTGATTCATCCGCATCCTCCAAGTATTTTATCGGCGACCCAAAAAGCTCAAGCCACGACTTTGGACCGCCAACACTCGATTCTCGTGTCCAATACGCCGGGCCAGTCCTCCGGACGGATGCGTAATTCTTTGGTTCAGCATCGTATGGAATTTCGACGTTCAGCGGGTCATGCCGCAAAACCAGAACGTAGAACGTATTGCTCTCGCGCTTGTTGCCGTCTTCCTCGAAGTACTCCGCCGCCGTCGCACCATCTTCGACGTAAGCGTAATAAACTGACAGCAGCTGCCGTTGGGAGTACACCATCGCGGCGAATAGTTCTTTCGGATTCTCGCCAGAGGTATAGCCTGCGAGGACAGGATAATGACCCTTGATGTCGAAGGGCGAGCGGTCTCCGAAAACTTCAAGCCAGATGGTCGAGTTCGATGGATAATGGAGGGCATCCCTGCGATCCATGGAACCTTTGTTGCGATAGTCGTTTCTGTGAGTAAGCGCATTTAGTTTGAAAATGCATAATTAATTCTGTGGCTTTGAGTGAACGTACTCAGAAAATTGGAATCTTCTCAATTTCGTATCAGGCTCGCTCGCGGGACACGAGATGCGCTCATGCGCCCAAGCTAACTTTGAGGCATTTTTGTGAACTTCGGGCTCCCCATCGACCAGGGCGATTATTGAGGATTTACAGTATCTGTTTATCTGAGAAACAGCAGAAATCAGAAGTTCCGCAAGGTCTTGCTCATCCGAAGTACCACTACACCGAGACGTAAGTTTGCCGTTAAGCAACAAAGGCCAAAATCACGCACTGTTCAAGATAGTACAAAAACACCGCGCACTCCGGAAACTCCCCTTTCGTTGCAATTACGGATGGAAACCCGAGTGACACCGGCATCTCCAGCAGAGGCTTCGCTCCGTGGAATACAATATGTATGTACGCGATAAACAATTCGTTCCCGAACACGATAGTTCTGAGGAAATGCCTAGTGGTGTCTGGAAAGCTTCGTATATGCTCCAGCTGTGTTGCCAGATCGGCCGAGTCGCACAGCTCCTCCAAGAACTTGTAAAGGAACTGGAAATCATATGTCTTGTCCTCGGCGCTAAAGAGCTGTTCGCGCGCCGTCTGTACCGAGTACTTCGAGCGGAACTTGGGCATGTGGTATGCGATTCTCAGGAGGAAAATATTCAGCAATTTGAATGCGTCGAATCGGGAAGCGAAACATACGGTACGATGGATTTAGATGCCCAGACAAGGAACGGCGGGTTACTTGCAAAATGATTATCGACAAGTTCCCATTCAACTATCTCTGGATGACTCGCGGCGATCTCGAGGTGATATAGCCATAAATCCAGCGTAGGATTTGACTCTCCGGGAGAAATGAAGAAATTCAGTCGGTTCTGGATATGACGCGCCATTATGAAAGATAAGTTTGCGTCCCTTGAATTTGCATGTAAGTTGGTTTTGTCCAAAAACACATCCTTGCAGCACATTGACTCACCTCAAGAATCGTTTATGTTGCTCTGCAAGTTCAGGTATATGGCATGTTCTTCGGGCGCGGGTGGTGGTGAGCGTTCACCGGCAAAGTGATAAAAATCGGACCAAACACTATGCACTTCCTTCTCTTGAATGGTGAGGAATGCCTTCGCGCTCGCCCAGTGCAATTCTGGTTCAGAGTATCTTGGTGAGAGGTATTTTTTTAGTTGATGGCTTGCAAGAATTTCGCGAAGGAAATTGTTCTCGACGGAAAGTGCGGTGATCTCGTCCAATGCTTTGAGCTGGGTAGAGAGTAACTCGGCACTTTTGCAATTGTATTTCGTTGAGTCAATCAGCTTCTGGAATTCGAAGTTCGTACTCACTTGCTATACTTCAGTAATTTCTTCAATAATTTTGTAAGAGCCTTGGCGTCATTTTCCGAAGGCCTCCAGATGAGGAAGTTTTGGGGCCCTAGTTGGGAATGCGCATCCATCGGGGCTATCAAGCGGTTGTATACTGCCCGTATGTCTCGTGCAACGGTCTCGGGACCCAATCCAACTTGCAGAGCACGCCGTGTCATAAGTTGTTCGAGTCCTTTCCCTAGCGCCGCGAGCACGTTACCGACCGTGCGTCCAGCACCAGGTAGATTGGGTGCAGTTGCATTAGTATCGATGGACTCCCGACTATCAACTCGAACGAGCTGCGAGGGGCGCGCACTAGTTCCGGCGAATCTTTCAGCGCGCTTACTTGCGAAACGCTCAAGCCCATTGCCAAGTCTGTCGAAGAGCAAGCCAATGTTGCGGCCAGGTCCAGGAAGATTGGGAGCCGTCGCGGTACTGCTGAGTGAGGAGTCGGTGAGGATGCTCGAGACATCGAAGCTTGCGTCGTCTTGGTTCATGGTAAAGAAGTGATTGATGTGCGATTCAATGCTGGGTGGGAAGGAGCCCTCTCGACGTAAGCCTATACCATATACGAAGTGACGCTGGCAAGCGTCTATTCTTCGGCGTCTGCTTGAACGTCAGATTGAGCCCTGAAACTATGGCTTTATGGACAGCCTCTGAAGCAGAAAAGTAGCAAATCTATACTTGCGCATCTCAAGAATCAGGTATTTCTCTGTTATACTTAGACTAAAGCGACTTTTGATCACAGATCTGGAGGACGATGGCGCAAGCATAGGACTAAAAGAAGGTATATGCTTTAGCGCTCGTGGGCGCTTACATATGTACAGCATCAACGACTTTCGTTTTTATTTTTTCCGCATCACCCTCGATGCCCCTTTATACAAGATACGGCATATTATTATTTCACGACAGAGTTACACATATATAGTACAAGGTATTACAACAAGAGAGGTATAATAATAGTGCCCAGCGAAGACAAACCATCGTAAAGTCCACATCATCAGAAATCAGCCAAACAAATTGCTTATCCGTTTGGATGCTCTTTTCTTCTCGCTGTTCCGCGAAGGAGGATGGTGTTCGTCTGAATATCTCGTCTGAGGAGACACATCTCCCAATCGCATAAGTCTATCGCGCATCTCCACTTGCCCAGGAAGCGGTAGCCTCCGCACGCATTCAAATTTCCACTCCACTGGGCATTCCTTGCACACATTGGGCGTCAATCGCTTCCCTACTTCTCTGAACACGCGAAAAGACGAGAGATGAGAAGCCCCGTCATATAAGAGAATAACAAGATTACACTCACGTCCTCGAAGCGCAATGAATCCTATACATCTCCGACCAAATCGCCATGCTATCTCGACCATCGCCTTTCTTGCCGAAGTCACCCTCCTCAACGTACGTCATAGAGCTCGCAAACTCCCACATATTCTGCATGAAACAGCGGACGACCCAATCGAAGTTGAAGTCGGGAAAACAAAGGGATGGGCGGTCGGAGGTCGCGACTTCGAAACGCGCGCGGATGGCCGAAGCGAAATTGAGCGCGGCGATGACATCTTGTGTTTTGAGGTAAATAATAGCGCCTGGTTCACGTTTGGTCAAGTCTTTTCTTGCGCGCATCAGCTAAGGTACTTACCATTCCCATTCCAGAACAAATTCATAAACTCAAGTGCGAGTAAAGCATCGGGTTGTTCTCTATTCAACATTCAGTTTGATTAGTCTTGCAATCCGTCACTGAACTCACCTGCAGCACAGCAAAAGACTTCGGAAACAATCGAAATTCGAATTGCGATACTTGAGATTGAGCTGCACAGCAGCGTCCATCAATGGGCCAGTATCGAGGCAAAGCGTAACGAGGCAGTAGAAGTGCTCCCATTCTGCGTCATATCTGACGCCGGATCTTCTCCAGGAAGACGTTGTGGATTTAATCGATTGACCTCTCGAAAGACAATAATCCTCGAATGTGCGTCGAAGAGATGGCAATCGAACAACACGGTTCATGATCTCGCAAAATGCTCTGCATTGAATGGCAGGTGTTTCGGATCTTACGAAGAAACGAGAACAACATAAGCGATCTCGTGGATTATAGCCCGAAATATAATGTTCGACTCACTGAGCGTAATGTAGAAGCACCTCGCAAGCACGCTGCTTCTCGCACGTCTGAGATTCGAAAAGCCAAAGGCTGAGGCTTGCCATCGGCTTCTCCGCCTTGGCGCATCTCATCTCGCGCACCCCACGAGTCAGCTGTTTGACTCCACGGTCGACAGCGTCGCTGAATAAAGACGATATCCTGGATTGCCTGCGCGCCTGACGATGCGGCTTCGAATCTTCGGGGCTGAACGAATATCTTGATCGTCTAGTGGATGACTCATCGACCTTCCGTCCGTCAGAGAATAAGGATGGGGATGTGGAAGTTGGGACGAGCGTCGAGTCCGAGTCACCCTCCTCTGTGAAGAACGAATCGTAGCTCCCGTCTTTGCTGTTGTCCATCCCAGAGTTGACCATGAGTTGCTTGCATAGGGGAGGAGAAGGGAAGGAAGGACGGGTGTCGATGGAACGGAGGAGGGAGGTGATGATCGAAGTTGATCAGTAACCTCCAGCATCGCATGCGCCCCTAACGAGCCCCAGCCGACGCGCAGCGGTTACACGCATGCCAACTATCGCTCACGCGGGTACATAGGCGTCTGCAGGATGGATCAAATATCACGAGTGCGTTGCCGCACACGTTAGTGGGTGGAAGCTTTTTCACATGCGTTGGGTGAATTCTCACCACGATGATGCTGCAGTGCTCCGAGTTTCCCTAGCGATCTCGATTCGGCCCTTCACAGAATGATCCTCGAGGAGATATATAAATCTTATATGAAGTGAAGTGGGGCCGACTTCGTGCTCGATCATGCGCTCAATTTCTCTATCTGACGTCCGCGTTAGGAGTTTGAGATTTGTTTCCTAATTCACACTCACATGAGAGTGTTGAGGACAATTGAAAGGGTCGCAGCAAGTGAGATCACGCTGTCGGTCCGTCGACTCCGAATACAGGACCACAGTAGCTAGATTATATGAGCGCAACGTTCAAAAAGATAGTCAGAGAATGGACTTACAGAAGAATGCCATTATGTTGGCAAGACGTGCTATTGACTGGGAAACCCATTTCCGAGCCGTTCAAGCGGTAAATCATTCGCTTGGATCCATAGACCATCAAGTCGCCTCCCTTCTCAGAAAACATCATTCAAAACACATTCTGTGTGCTTCGTTAGCCACAGTCATTTAAATGAGACAAAAACTGCACCGACGTCTCTGGACTTGTCCTCGCCAACGTTGAACGGGCGCAATCCATTCCAGACGTACCCGATGTTGCCTTGAATTAGTAAAAATGGTTTCGAGAAACCAGACTTGTCTGGTAGCTCAGTTTATAGATGCCATACGGTATCGTCCCTACGAGGTTCAATCGTCGTCGTCGTTCATGTCGTCGATAACAACGCGACTAAAGCAGGTGATTCGGGTCCGTGCAAACGCGTGTCAGACCCCGCATCACGGGCGCCTCTTTAGGCGTCTAAATCACCACAGCTGATACTAATCGATTCGTTCGAAGGGTAATTACTAATAAAAATCAATAGTGTAAGATATCATGGTAGGAGTGCAAGCACTACAACATCGTAAGAGCATCACAGGTCATATCTAAATTTCATGATATATGTACATCTCATAGAGCGCCCTCCATCAATCACTTCAATCCGTCATAACTCCATTGATGCTCTCGAGCGAATGAGGCGTGAGGTACGACGTCAGTTCTGATGGCTCCGCTAGCGATACAGAGTGCGCCCATTCTATTTGTGTGGAGGTATATGTTGACTCTGTGACCGTCCCGTTCGGAAACTCGTTGACGGAGCGAACGTGAAAAAGTAACCTGCTACAGAGAATATCTTGCATCGTGCCCTGCATACTATGTAGGCGGAGCGTGTAAGCCGAAAGTCAAGTATAAGAGAATTCGAGGGCCTCTACTCACATGAAAAGAAATACTCGAAGGTCGGGCTAGAGAACAGTATAATCAATTCGGAGGCTACCAAAAATTCACGCAAGAATCGCTTACTGCAACCCGTTGAAGGACAACTAAGTTTGCGGTAGTGATTGCTATTCTCAGAGACATAAGATTTTTGACTTGACTAGTCGCGAGTAGTGTTGCACGAACCCAGCGTCCAAACAAAATAGTTGATCCCTATGCGAGATAATTATGAGCAACCAAGAGGATGCCTTCATTTGAAATGATAGTCACCGTCTCGAGCCATAACCGACAGAATACTTCTTGAATTTTCTTCCTGCACTTTCTCACTCGTCAAGCTTCCTTGTAAATAAGTACAACAACTATACATAACTCACTGTGACTCATAGCTCTCGTATGTTGCACTGATCTGATTAGCAAAAGGGCCAGTCCCACTGCGTTCAAGAGTTCTGTGAGTCAGAAAACATATGTACACGGAGACTTCCGGTGCAGAACTGACATGTTTCGCAGAAGATCAGAATCCCCAAGGCGCCCGAGATATTATTTGACACTTGGATCAGGCACTCCGGCAAGGTATTTTTCACTGTAAGATTTCTGTGAATATCATGGGGCTCTCTCTCTTACTTTGAAAGATGACAAACGAGGTAAGTGCACCGCATTATTGAAAATGTCGAGTGAGTAGCCCGCTCCTCCTGTTGCTGCCTGGATAAACGTCATGTTAGACTCTCACACCAAACGATGGTCTATCAGGTGATAATCGTACGAGGAAAACTAGTGCCAGTGCAACGAGCACTTGTTTGGAGCCTCCCCACACTGCATACGCTCTCGTGAAGAGGACAACTTCGTTCGGATTGTTAGATGATCGTAACTGCCAAATATTTGCGAGCACTCACGTATTGATGTGACGAACTCGAAGTAGACGATCCCTGTCATATACCATAGGTATTTGCTTTTCTGAATGTAACAAGACCACTTACATGCACTTGCATGGGAGGCGCGCAGACATACCTGATAATAAAACATATAATTGTTCATTGAATTATCACTGCACCACAGTTCGCAACTCAGTACTCACCGCCGTGCCCAAGTCTGTCCTGAAAACGTAAACTAATTTAAAATCAGCAAATGTGAACATTGAGACGGACAGACGCTTCGCACGTACTATAGACTTGTATCACATTGGCAAATGGAAGATAGCGACAAAGGAATAGCAAAACTCCGCCGAGCGAAAATCGATTCGGACGATCCCATAAATAGCGAATCTGTTATTACGTTTCGAGATTCCAATTTTCCAATATTTCCAGTCGCAGAAAGTCAGTACCTCGTTGTCAAGCTTGATAAAATATTCGTAGGACTATTCAAATCTACGATTAAGTAGTTGTCTGGTAAATTTGGCGCACTGGACGTACCATAAGACATATAGAAGCGACTATAGTCACATTTGAGCCTAGAAACGTTTCTTAGACCTCGCATTTCAACACACCTACGGTGTACTGACAAAGCTACGTCTCAGATGAAATGACCCGTACCGGTGTAGATGTACGTACCTGGAATATTCTGAATGCGTGAACCGCCTCTATGACATTATCCATGTCTTCAAGCGAAAGGTCAGAGAGTCGGCTTGTGGGAACACGAACGCGCCGCCATCGAGAGTGTTTATGAGCCTTCAAGTTATTTCTAAGTCTTCGATTCGCACAGCGGAAGAAGCTTGATGCGGTGTACGTTTTTGTCGCTGGAGGATCCTAATCTCCTCGCCTGTCGGGGTGCGTCTATATTCGGAAAATAGTGAGTATCTTCGCCAGAGACGTATATTGCTCCTAAGTAAATGTCGCAAGAATACGCTCAGGCTCGAGGTGAGTCGACGCTGTATTCTCGAAGTTCTGCGACGGTCTTCAAAATGTGCGACTTGATGAAATTCAAACTAAAGCTTGGTCGCAAAGAAGTATTTCGGGGACTCACTAAAGTCTCCAATTAGCCCTGCCATACTGTCAATCTCCATCACGGGGCGAATCATTAGCCTGATCTCTTTCACTTGTCAACCAACATTTACTGAGAAAGAAAGGAACTTACCTGATCACTGCTTTGACGCAGAATGAAGGAACAAACCGGAAGAAGGAATATCTCATCTTCCAAATCAGCCATGATCTTCGAAGATCTAAAAAGCAACACAGGAATCTTCTAAGAAGCGGGAACTGTGCCAATGTTAGAAACAGTTGACAGATGTCTCTACTAAGCACTTTACCTGATCACGAGATTGACACTGAGGCACAGCTTTTTCCTTGCGCGCAATTTGTAGCCTTTCGGATCATGATGAGACCATCAGCGATGTTTCCTTTGCATTTTTGTTGAGCGAATACTGTATATCGCTAATGCGTCCGCAGAATTGGCTGACTTCACGACGACAAAGGATGGTCTTCAAATCGCAAATGATGAGTTCAGGTACCTTTGGTGGAGGAAAGCAAGATTTGTAGTTCGCAACGACAGGAAAACGAACGGCATACCTGTCGCGAACAAGAGCTATAAAAGCGGCATGCTTGGGCGTAGTTTACGACACGGCATGTGGCCATCCAAATTAACTACGGATGCCAACGCCGCATTGAGGGGATCCTTTCTCCAGACTATCTGTGAATCATTTGAAAAGTGACAATCAATTAACGTATTCACGATTTGACATCCTAAAGTTCGTACCAAACGACACGTTTCAAACGTATGACTGCATGGTCATCCCTCGCGTTCTGCTCCCAAGGCCTCTCAGAAACGAGATGTCGAGTATTCTAGTTTTCCTAGGGAAGCCAAAGGAGCTATTTCATGAAGTTGAATTTTTATACTGAAATAGAGGATCGTGAGCATAGGCAGATTACACGATGACAGGGGAGAACACACGGCAGTTGAAGAACGGCAAATGTGCTGCATTGGTGTAGCATTCGGGATTAATTTATCAAAAATGGATGAAGAGAGTTCACCTGTAGATCATTTAGTGTCTTCGAGGGCAGACTTGAAGGATACGATGGCTTCAGTACGTTAAGAAGCGGAATCTCCTGTACTGATGGCAAAGATCCGGAGGCAAGCGAGACGTTTGCGTAGAGGTAAGATTACAATTTGAAGTGCGATTCGACATCTTCTTCGGAGGCGACGGAATATTAATGGAAAACACGCGAGGATCTTCAAGAGCAGTACGTGTCAAATCGACGTTGGCAGGTCTTCTATTGTTCACTTCGGTTAGCTATAAAGTAGTTCACTAAGTCGTTGGAATATACACCGCACCTCAAATTCGCACATCCGTCTGTCCATCCTTCATCACCGTCCCGGGCCAACGCTTGAAGCATTCGAACTAAATCTCGAATCCATAAGTGGTCGCCTTTCAAACTTTAACCGTCAATTGCCCAAAGATTCCGGTCTCCAGACGCCGAATTACCACGCCAATCTACTCGATCACGGTGAAGATGCCATTCGAAGTATTTAACAAGGCTTTTCGAATCGAGCGAAGCTGGAAGAGACTCAGGCTGCGATATCGACGAGGTTTTTCAGCGACCAACGCACGCGAACGTGACCCGGACCCCGGACTGTCAGCGACACGTGGCAGCATTGCGTGGGATCGTCCTTTACCTTTACCAACCTGTCAGTTTGTAAGTGGATCATGTCCAGCTTTGCGCTGCAGATCCGACAACTCGATCTGCAGAGGATAGTATTTCGAGCGAAGAGCGGCCGATGGTTCTTCTTGGATCAAACCCAGCTACGCCTTGCCGTTACTTCAAGTTCACGTTCGCCCCATGCACACTAGTAAGCGCAAAATCGAGTCACTCCGACTAGCAATTCGAGAATTTCTTCGTTATACATGTACTGACCGTAACATTGACTTCCTTTAGACTTCGACCCTCACTTTCTCGAACGAAGTCGCTTCGAATGAACTCAAAGCAGTGTGATTCGCTTCGAGTTGAAAGGCAGATCCGTTCGCCGTCTTACACATCATCAGCAATTTAGTATTTATCTTTCGGTCTTGGAGCGTCTTAATAAGAGCATTAAACCCTAAATCTATCTGTAAATAGTATACTACCTCCGAAAGAACCTGATGGACGGGGGCGGTAAGGCAACCGACGTCTTAGCGAGAGCATCAGATCTTATTAAGCCATGTCCCTGTATTATTAAGACGCCCAGACTTGGATCTTACGCGTCTTTCAGCTCTTTGGGAAAGGTGAGCGCGGTTGCCAGGGACAGTAATGTACCCATATATTACGTCTAGTTTGAAAGATTTCTAAGTCGAAATGGAGTAGTGGTTAG
>KQ086147.1:0-46059 GCA_001020605.1 Schizopora paradoxa | reverse complement strand
CACAGGTATGATGTAGACATCACTACTGAATTTAATAGAGCTCTATTCTTATTTTTCTCTAAGTGATACACCCGAGTTGCCGGAGGTTTCTCCTGCTTCTTTCATTTTCTTTCATTTTTTCAATGCATATCATTATGGAAATAAGTCGGCAACAAAAAGGGCTAAGAAGTCTGAGTCTATGTAGAAGAATATACATGTATGTAGGTTTATTCAGAATTTTGTTCTCAATTCTTTCTTGTTTTCCGTGAATACGAACTTCTCGAAAGGCGAAAGGCGGCATTGACCGGGGCGCCTCGCATACGGCCCCCGGAATCTACCCGGCACCCCTCGCAAGCGCGTTGGATTCGGGTTGAACCCGAATCCTAGGATTCGGGGGGATCCTTGCCCCCTGTGTGATTGTATCAGGCTCCAAATCTGCGCACATGGAAACTCTTTGCCGACGTCTTTTGTTGTATGATTATTCTGATAAGTATAATAGGCTGGACAATCAGTATTCTGTTCTTGACAGTTTCCGCGTATTCTCCAATGAACTATGCGAACGAAAACAGCCGTCACTCATAGTACGCATTTCTCGTTATCCGTTTTTATGGAACGAAGGGCATGGGCTCAAGCGAGCGTAGTGGAAAAGACGCAGTCGAAAACACAAACTCCATCTCGAATCTCGAGACTCAAGGTACGACTGCTCTATAAATGCTAGTGGACTGACCGGGATGGTTTGATCATTAAACTCGCTTGTAACAACTTTGTGGTAACTCGCCCAGAAAACTACAGGAAAAAATCATGCACATTCACTATCAATCGAAGTAGTATAAGTGCACAATCCCGGAGTTTTGGTCAAGGTAGTGCAGTACGTCGCTGTAATAGTCCAGGTGATGAGGGCCATTGAGTAGAATGCTATCGTCGAAACTATACAGCTTGTTTCCGAGCTCTTGTCGACCTAAAGCGTCTATAGTGAAAGCGTGCAACTTGTTGGTCCATGGCGAAACAGCAGTGCACCATCCCGACTGCGATATGTCGCTAAAGGCCACCAAGTTGTGTGGAGGGACTAATCTTTCGAATCCCCCGACGTCTTCTTTGGATACGAATCTCAATCTACACGTCTCTTTCACAGCATTAATATTCGAGTGATTGGCGTCCCAAATATAATTCAGCACTGACACTCCACTTTCAGGAGGATGTGCCAATAGCGAAATATCTTCGGGCATCACTAGCAGAGTGATGTGAGTTGCACTCTCGCCTCTCCAGTGAGCCCTGAATGTCCGAACGCTGAGTAGACGAAGAATCTCTGGGTATGACGAGGGTATGGGTTGGGAGTGTATGCCAGTGATATCCCAGAATTTCAAGACTTGATGTTTGGATTTGGATGAATTTATCTGAGACGCATCCTTCAAGACGTCGTTTAGTTGAATGACAACAACATTGGTTGTACTGACAGCAAGAACTTCTTCCCATTTGTCGACAATGCATATTAATGCGTCGTCCATAGTAAACATTCTTTGCACATCAGTCTTGAGTAAAAAGTACATTAGCAACTTTCTTTACCGTCAACAGAAAACGTACGTGAGTTTCTAATGCCACCCAGCGATATAGTGACTTTTGATAGTCGACGAATAATATTTGCTTTCGGTCGTAGTTCATGGCTACCAGTATGCCGTCATCACTCAAGACCAACGCATGATACACATTCCCTTCGTCTTCGATACCCACTGGCTCACTTATTCTCGTTCGCAATACCACTTCGCACTCTCCTGTTGATAGGCGAAGTTGCAATACCAAAACGAAGCTGACGGAGCAAAAGAGAGAAAATCATTACTAATATGTATGGATTGGAATGTGCAGAAGGGGTCAAACATACCATCCGTCCGTATGAGAAGCATTGATACCAGATTCACAGATACCGCTATCCTTGACGAAAGACATTATAGCAACGGATGCTATGAGTATTTTTCCAGCATCATTTTTAGAGTACGAAGCAGTGAACGAGACAGGAACCGCAACATTTCCTCGTAGTCGATCCGAATATGTCCAGATCGACTTTCCCGTTGGTACATGTAGAAGTTCGAAGTTGACCGCGAGACCTCCTTTGACAGAGCAGTGCACGAGCATATAATCTCCTCCCTGGAGTAGTTGATAGGTCATGTAACCGTTAGGACATTGTGTCTCTTCCAGTGCGTCATCAGGTTTTATCAAGTCAGGCAAAGAAATTTCGCGAGAGTAAATCGGAGACATAGAAGACGCTGGGTAGGAAGTTCGACGCGCGCAATTACGATACGCTTTAGTGACCAATTCTCTGGCTTCAAATGCGTTCAACAAATTGATGTTGACCAGAGGAGAAAGGTTGGGTGCATGGTCATCGTCCAGCCGAGAAAGCAGACTCCGCCAGACCATCCCAGATCCCGCGACTGCGTACCATAATTTACACACCTATAAGAAGCAAACAAATGTTCGAAATTCAGCGAGTCTAAGTCAGAATTAATTGAATTCGGTGACTTACCCGTTCGAACCTCAAGATGTCATGGAACTGTACAATATCGTCGCAAAAGATCTGGACAAGAATCTCATCTAGTTGGAGGGGCGAATCGGGGACTGATGTTGATTTCATTTACTTGTAGTAAAGTTTCCTTCCACAATTAGATACAGCTTGATCAAGCACGACCACCACTGAAGCGAAAGTCCCAAGATCCCATACAAGAGTTGAAGCAAAAACACGAGCCAGCACTGCAAACTTATCTTCAAGTTCATATGCATGACGTGATCCACGATAATCGCAAAGGGATATTCGATCGCAAAGATAGCAAGAGACAGTAACTTCAATCCAACACTAGACAAAATATTACAACAAGCAAAGTTACGAAGAAAATGATCACGCACTCGAGAAATCTCTCATCAGATTACCCATTGATAAGAAAGTCGCTCGAGGCTGACGAAAAGCCAGGCCGTTGAGTCTGTAACGAGTTGATCGACCTCTTCTGATGAACAGGAAATGTTGGTGACGCCACCAAGAGGTGGGTTTGCGTAGGCGCATGTAAAGCAACGCATGACGACGATTTAACCTCTGAGTAATCTTCGTCGGCAACGTGATCCGCGCTTGGGGACTTCGAAGCAGACTCGAGTTCAGCTAAGGAGATCACCTCTGGAGTAAAGCCCTCGAACTCGGTCGGCTCAAAAATGAGACTCGGAATGCGAGCCTTCTCCGCAGGATGATATGCGGGCTTCTCGTCATCTTCGTATCTGTTGCAACCAAGAATGCGCGTAAAAGTCTCGTCATGTCGCTCGCGGCCCGCGATGGAGTTACGAGTCGTTCCATCGCCAGAGCCACAGAAAGCGAAGTGAGTCTGTTGGTTGTGCCAGCTCAAACGCAGACGATTGCGGCTGATCAACGTCATTGTAGCGCCGGACGGCAAATCGATATGGCGTTCCATGGCACTGAACGAGGGCATCGCTACTCCACAAATGAACCCTTTCAAGTTAAGGTACAGTCTCGAACCCTATGAAGCTATGAGTGAATTGGAAAGAAAACGGTGAACAGACGCTGACCATCACGACTTTCGTCGCAATAATCCATCTGACAGTGAGATCAGAGATAAGCTTGAGCAAATCAACGTTGAGCAACCTACGGCATAGCAAATTGTTTATTCACACCATGAAAGAGAAAAATGAACACCATATTCAACACCATGGAAGCTACAAAAGTATTGATTGTCGGACGCAAATGCAAAAGCGAGATGCGCACAAAAAATTCTACATACGATGATTAGATCAGTCAAAGTATAAGTAATTGGATACCTACATGGCCAGATTCGCCGTGCCGTCGCGGAGGAAAAGAGAGAGAAGAGGCGAAAAATCATGAGACTCTCTCGCGATAGCAAGCAGAGATCGTGATGTGCCACTGTGCCTCGAGCCGTCCCTAATCGATTGTACAAATTTGTAAATGATGAGGGCGAAGAAGATGGCTGCAAACAATCAAAATACAAAACAGTTTAGAAATAAAAGGGCTTGCCTTGCGCCGTGAGGATGAAAATCCTATATTCCATCAGCATTTGTGACCGTTAAACAACAAGCGACTTCATACCAGCTCGATAAAGTCAGATCCATGTCGGACTTCTTCGTCCCGTAACAGCCTAGGAATGGTAGCGAAGGGGGCTTGGCGTATAAGTGAACGGTTTTCAAAGAAAACATTGTAGTCGTCACAGTGATCTGGGAAAAGCAAATAATGGTGAGGGACGAATAGAAGTTATAGAAAACAACACTCACCGCAAGTTGGCCTACCAAAAGTAGAAGAAGCAAACTAAGCATCCATTTGCTTCGGCCGTAAAGAACGTATATCCGGATGACGAAAAGCGCGTCGACAGAGAATGCGACAACGAAAGGACCACTGAGAAAATATTTCAGAGACGTCATAAATCTGTTATCAGCCGTCACATACACTGTATAGAACTGAAGCCATTTCCTGCAGCTGCAACGTACAGAAAGTTGGTGACGAAATAGCCTTGACGATAGAATCGAATTGAACTCAACAAATTGACTGGCAAAGAATCCCTATAGGTAGTGACTGGCTAACTGTCAGGTGCGCCTTAACAACCAGAATGAGCTGACGTGCCTGCAACGTGAGAGCTGAAGAACGTTCGTGAATAAAATATGACATTAATCGACAATTATCTCACATTAGAGCGACCAAACCAAAATAGCGAGCAGTCAGGTATAATACTTTTGGTAGACTCCATTTCCGTCTGGTGGATGATGAGTCACCAACAAGTAGCGAAGACAAGTCACGCACCTCCAAACATACGATACCTGATGAAGATCGATGTCAATATCTGAGTCGAAAAAGAATTTATGACGCCCACCTCGTCTTTGAAAGTCAACGCAATATCGTATGCGACCCATGATAAAGCGGCTGCTGCTCAGAGTGGACTTATTCGAAATGAAGAAAAAACAATGCATTGTGAACGTACTCTGGATATATGTGTATCTCCGTTGATCATGAAGGTATCTTTCGATGGAATGAATGTGATGCATGGATTGGACGAGTCGCCGATGGACGTTGCGAAATCCAAGGCAAAAGGGCGAAGAAGAGGGCAAGATATGGGATTTTCTTCGTAGCGATGGCACATTCGACGATGCGCCGGATACTTGTGTTCCGCATTGACTCGGATGTTTGTCATCGAACTGGCCTGCGTCCATTCGTCGATCGACAGCCATGACCACGTCGCAAAAGCTCGAGAAATGAAACCAAAATTTCGCAGCAAGAGTGTGCTTGGATCTTGGATAGTCACAGACGTCGTCCACAAATCGGAGGCTTCTACACTAACTTTCATGCCTATTAGTATGACATTTTGAAGCTGTGGCATTCGTAACACACCTTGGGCCTCGTACATTCGAAACCCAACGCCCACTTGCAATCCGAGACATCCTCCCAACGAACTCCGTCGTTACTACGGATTAGACCGACCATAGTATCATCGTTTTCGAAATCTTTCTCGAGATATAGATTTTTTTTGTTGAAAGCCTTTGGAGATTAGATTTCGACAACATTTCAACGTCGCAGATACAGGTCAAAAGTTGAGGAAGCCACGCAACTGAATTGCGAAAATAATTTATTACGTAATTCTTTGTTTGCTTCGTCCTTGGTCGCGCCGTTTTCTGCCACTCCCCCAGCCTCGACACCGGGAGACTCGTATGGAAGTATCTCTGCGCAGGTGAATATCTAAACACTTATAAGTTGCGTTAAATGTCATAGTGAATATCAAGCTTATGAATCCTAGAGACGAACCTCTACTTCGAGACGATCGTTGTCTACGACTCAGACGCAAGACGACCGTCGCGCACATATTGTCACCATTACGATGCTCGTGGTGGATGTAAAACACGGCAAACTCTCGAACCATTGCAGGATCTCAGGTCGAGAGGAAGATTTGACGCTGATGGCCGACAGACGCGGAACAGGGCGCGTTTTACGCGAGCTATCGATGTGAGCACAGTGTTCATTCAAATTCATCCGTTTTTTCAACTAGAATCCATATTTTCATAGTCAACAATGTTTTCTATTCCTCACCCCCAACCAACTCCTTGAACTACATTCATTATACTCTCCGCATCCCTGTTGGACTGTATCCCGATAATGGCGAGGGCTTCATCTGAGCGGGTACGTGGGCCACGTTCTTCTTTTCATCCTCCACCTGCAAGGAATCGGCGTTGTCTGACCGTTCTTTTAGACTGTACAGTACAGTCTGTACCTTGATATCGCTCCGCAGTCAATCGTTTTCGACGGAAGTTGAAACCTCCGACAGTTACCACGTCTATTTCCGGACCAACTCAAACGCACAGTTGCGCGTACCTACTTGCGGATCTGCCTCCTTGTGCATCGGAGCGTCGCGAACTACGAGGAGGACTTTGTGGGCAAGGGTATGCGGGTGTCGGCTTGAACTCTTTCTATGATCGTGGACGTCGAGAGAGAATATCTATGATGAGCCATCTGTAAGTGATCAACGAGGCTCTTCAAGGCAACAATACTAATGAAAGTACAAAAGATCTATCGAAATCAAAGTCGACTTGTGCTTTTCATTTCGATTGATTGATTAGCTGTGCTACTTGGTTTGAATCTACTGAAATGCAGCGATTTCCTTCGAATGTATCGCACTGCACGCGGCAGACCCCAGGGATGCATGCATGTCCACTCATTCCCTGTAAGTCGTGTTTTCCGGCCTCAAGGTGCTTTGAGTTCTTACATGCAGTAGTTATCCACGGTCGCGCAGAGGCTCGACGATGGCGAACGATGCGAAGAACGCATGAATCACGCTCCCGTGGTGGGTATTGAAGCGCCGCATCGTCAACTCGTTCACTTTCCCCGAGGCGTCGAGATGAAAATAATCCGACTATCCATGTAAACATTTCAATCTCCTCGATGATGGTGACCAGTTAACAACGTGTATGTCTCTGTCTCTATTCATTTTCAATTAATTGACCTTTTCTGATCCGACAAGCGCGAATCTCCTCAAAATCCAGACCCGGAATTTATAGTTGGTCGCTTGTTTCCCTCGGCACGGCAGCAGGTGGACTCGCCATTGCAGCTTGCGTTGTGCGCCTGTGCAAATCTGCCTCTCCTCCAATCCTGCACATTTGATGGACCCTTTTCCCGCATCGGTCGGGACCGCGAATTCTATCTCTCGAAGGGCGAGCCAAAACGTTGAGCAAATTGGCCGGAGTATATAGGCAAGTCGCGCTGCGATGAAAACTATCACTTCGTTGTGCACCCATTCCCCCCACTCACCCGTCCCTTCTCGATTTGACACCATGCTCGCGTATGATTTCGAGCTTTACAACCGTCCGGGGCTAGTTTGGTCGGAAGATAGGATTCGATCCATGATCCTCTCCCTTCGAAATTTCGCCATCTGTTGTCTCAATCCTCTACCCGACTACCAGTGCTTGACACTGAGCGATCCCGCAGCGCTCGACGACAAGCTTCTCGTCATTGCGCGCGACCCGGGTACGAAGGAGATCGTCGCTTTCACCTCTGCGGTGTACTACGAGGTCCCGGACGTCGGGACTGTCCTGCACACCGGGCTAACCTGCGTATCCCCCACAACGCGTCGGTCCGGCCTGACCGTCTACCTCTTCATGCACATCTTCCAGTACGTCGTGCCCAGACATCCGAAGGGTCTCTGGATGACTACGCTGGCAGAGGTACCCAGCAGCCTTGTTAGCGTCTATCAGATCACGACGAACGTTTTCCCATCGCCCGAAATAACCTCTCCTTCACCAATACATCTTCGAATTGCCTCGACTCTCACATCAAAGTATCGGCATATCATTCACGCTCCGCCTGACGCGTATCTGGACACGTCAAAGTTTCTGTTCAGAGACTCCAGACCACCCAATTCCGCTCTTCGAACGAACCCACATGACCCTGCTCTGCAGCACCGTAATAAACTCGTCAACGACTTCTACTTGTCGCTGATGAATAAAGACGGAGGGGACGACGTCCTTCAGGTGGCATTCCTGGATCCAACACGGGCGTGTCTCGTTGGGATGTCTCGATTCTCCACATTGAAGTCTCCGAATTGTTTACCTGTTCGTCCTCCTTCATTTCTCTTCCTTTTCCATCAGCAGCTGAATTGACGAAAACAGGGCGAGATCTCAAAATTCTGCAAATATAGTGCCTTTTTGGTGAGCTTTGTTGCATGCCTGGCATTTCACTCGATCCCCTGAAGCTTACACGATTCTTCCAGATGTTCCTTCAACTAGAAATTGTTCTTCATAAGTTCGGGTTAGAGAGGCTTTGCAAATATCTTCGTTCATATTTCCTATGATAGATCGCCGGCGTCAACATGGACAATTCCGATGGACTATTATAGTCTTCATATTAGATCTGTAGTGTACATCTTATACCTAGTCTTAGATAGCACACCTGTTTGCGAGTCCATGGTCACGACTGTACAGTGTACGCGTGCCGAGTAGACGCCGAATAACTTGGGAACAGCGTGCCGCTTGTTCGGATCAATATCATACTAGTGGTCAGCAATTGCTTCCGTGCGTTTTGTTCGCTCTTCCTCTCCAACCACCACGACGAATTAGAGCGTTTTCGGAGCGCACTCGAGAGCCCCCGTCCGCTACGACGATGACGAATAAACCGGTGCAAGAAGTTGATTTCCTAACAAGCGACACAAGCGAGTGGGGCGGAAACTTCTGCAGGAAACATCCGCGTTACCGTCTCCAGCTGAGGCTCACGAGAACTCACCTCTTCCAGAGTACTTGCACGGGAGCGAAAAATTCTGAAAAGTACGCAAATGGGTACACATTAGGTGATTATATTTGTCTTCAATTTTCCGTGTTTTTATCTCAACTGGGGAGAGCAGGGAAACCGACCGCCGTCGCCACTGTAAGCGGTGAGAACGAAATCGCACCAAGAAAGGGAGAAGTAACGCGCAGGTAACGCAGGAACTTACTCCACCGGCAAGCTTGCCGCCATCACTTTGTTGCTGGGGAAATTTCGTCGTGCTAACGAAGAGAGCGCTCCGAAAACGCTCTATTGTCCTAAAAGCAAATCACGCGTTTCTGCGTGGTGCAAGGCAACCTGTACGACTTGTATCGAATTCTTTCGCGTGCATTAGGAATGCACGCGAAAGAATTCGATACAAGTGGCACTAAGATTGGATTTATTCTACTAGTACCTGTTCGCGCACTCTTTTTACGGAAGCGAAGGTGCCATTCTTGCAACACCTACTTCGTCGATTCTTTCTTTACGCGTTACTAAAGAAGGAAAGTTTAACAAAAGTCTAACTTCAAATCAAACTCTCCGCAACTGAATTTCGAAGAACGGAAACATGCATGGACGCGCCCGTTTTCAAGCGATGAAAGGATAGAAGGGCCTCGCTACCTCGCTGCTCGGAGTGCAGGCGATTTATCGAGGTTGTAATGAATGCAAAATGCCCAGAAGTACTTCGGTTGTAGTTTCCTCGGCATACCTCTCTGCGAATGCGAACTCATGGCCGATTAGCGCTTAGCAATGGCGACTCGGACTCGACCAAGTCTTCAGAAGAATATTCGTCGTGGGCCGTGTCCGCTCTATAGTCTGATGAAAAAAGCGGATTGCAAAATCGGCAGTCATGCCTTGGTGACGGAACCTTCGTATGAGGAAAGTCGCCCTTTAGTGGTGAGCATCCAAGATCACAGACGAATTCACTGAATTGTCTACAGGATCACATCGCCAAGAGGTCGTAGCCGACAGAACCTCAACGCTTGCCTTTCAGAAGCAAGATAACTCGGTTCGATGTAGCGGCTTCCTGGGATTTCCGGTGCCTTTGTGGGCGCTACACTCGCTAGACATTTTCCATCGCTTCGGAAACTCGCCCGAGTGCTCAGGTCTAAAACCCCATTCTAAGGCTTCCATCCACTTAAGACGGACGCACGGAAACATCAACGCACCAAGCACCCCACAAGCCTCGTACTATGCTGCCTTACAAGTGCGACGTCTTTGACTTACCCGGGTTGTCGTGGACGCCTTCGGAGGTTCGCGACATGGTCATCGAGCTGCGATCCCTTGCCAGCACTTGTTTCCCATCGCTACCGGATTACCAGTGCTTGTCGCTATCAAATCTCCGTTGTCTCGATGACAAGGTCCTCGTCGTGGCGCGCTGCTGGGATACCAATGAGATTGTCGCGTTCACTTCTGCGGTATACTACGAGGTCCCGGACGTTGGAACTGTCCTGCATACAGGATTGACTTGCGTCCATCCTTCCGTGCGTCGTTCGGGATTTACAAGCTTCCTCTTCTCGCACCTCATTCCGCACGTACTCAAATCCTACCCTTCGGGTATCTGGATGTCCAACCTTTCGGAGATCCCTTGCACCCTCGTCGGCATCCTCAGTATAACGTCACACGTCTTCCCTTCGCTGCTCGAACCATTCCCATCTCCTACCCACGTACTCATCGCCAAGACGCTCACATCCTCCTACCGCCATCACATCAATGCGCCTCCCGAGGCCACGTTAGACGCATCTACTTTCGTCTTCAAGGATTCCAGACCGCCAGGCTCTCCTTTCAGAACGAACCCATTTGATCCGGATCTTCAACATCGCAAGAAGGTGGAAAATGAATACTATCGCTCGATGTTGAAGAAGGAGGGTGGAGACGACGTGCTTCAGGTGGCTTTCTTGGATCCCCTCAAAGTTGCGAAAAGCATACAAGCGCGAAGAACAACCGTGACTCATTCGATACCGGAAGATACATTCGTAAGTTATTCTCGGATATTCCTCAAAATTATTGCTGAATATCCGTGAATCGCAGATGTCCGCGAAGCTTTGATCTCCATTTTCTCCGGTCAAAAGTCCATGCTGGTGAAGGTACCTTAAAGCTTGAAGGCGCGTTTCCGCTGTTCAAGTAGTCATCTTTCAAGTCCATATATGTAATGCGTACCGATTCAAAGACATACCTGTACTATATATTAAACTCCAATCCCTTCAATCCTTCTCCTCCGAGTACTTTATGATACTCAGTGAGTTTGACACGATGAATGGATGAACTTGAAACTGCAGTCATCCACCGCGTTCCTTCGTTGTGGGAACGTTTCCGGGAATTGCCATCGCATTCCATTGGCTGACTTCGTCGGCTAAGGAACCGACCAGGACGTTACTGTTGCTCTCTGTCTTCAACCACCACCACAATGTTACGCAACGCGAAATGCAATCCGTTCGTACTGTTTCTGAGGCTCGAAGATCTTCTCTGTTTCGAAAAGCCATCGCCAATCACGAAGGACTAAAAGCCTTACTACTCGAGATGATCATGAAAGCGTCTTGCAGGATGCGACTAAGAGGCGCCCCAATGTCTCTGGTGCTTACTTCCCGTAACTGCATACCTCAAGTTGGGCCGAATACGAACGCGATTGTGATCACAGAACACAAATCATCATCTTGAATTAAAGTTGGTTCGTGCACCAGCATCTATCAAGTGCGTTCATCGTTCAGAGAGCTTCGTAGGGAAGCTATCACGAATCTTCCATTCAGGTACTTATACGCTTTAGATCTACGTCGGCGGCGGCGGATTCAAGCTAGCGACGATGCGACCAATAGAACGCTGAATATTTGTCTTGTTAAAGCGAGGTGTGGTTCACTGGCAGCAGGATCAGTACCGAATAGGTCGGCTCGATACAGCGCGTTCACGAAAGCGGTCAGAAAGGCTATCCTCTTCAAAGGTTTTCTATCGGTTCGATCCAGGGAATTTTCAATCGCGCTCCTGGTCTAGAAATTGGAGCTAAGGACGGACTTCTACATATAAAAAGGATGCAAGAAAGATCTGTGCACCCCGCAAGCCACGTATCATGTTATCTTACAAGTGCGACCTCTTCGATCGGCCCGGCCTGTCATGGTCCCCAGCAGAAATCCGCTCAATGGTTGTTTCGCTGCGATCTCTCGCGAGCACCTGCTTTTCCCCTTTGCCAGACTATCAGTGCTTGTCACTCTCAAATCCCCATTGCCTCGATGACAAGGTCGTCGTCGTCGCTCGCCGCTTGGATACAAACGAGATCGTCGCGTTCACTTCCTCGCTATACTACGACGTACCGGGTATCGGGAAAGTCTTCCACACAGGATTGACTTGTATCCACCCTTCCGCACGCCGTTCGGGATTCTTGGCCATCCTTTTCTCGCATATCGTCCCGCACGTACTCAAATCCTATCCTAAAGGTATCTGGATGTCGAACGTATCAGAGGTCCCTTGCGTCCTCGTTAGCGCCTCCGAAGCTGCGAGCTGCGTCTTCCCTTCCCTCCAGGAATCCTTTCCATCCGCTACGCATCTTCTCATCGCCGAGAAACTCGCGACTTCCTACCGCCATCTCATCAACATGCCTCCAGAGGCTACGTTCGACATGTCGAAATTTGTTTTTAGGGTCGTCAGACCCCCAGGCTCTCCTTTCAGGACGAATCCTTTCGATCCTGATGTTCAACATCGCAAAAAATTGGAAAATGATTACTATCGCTCAATGTTG
Organism: Schizopora paradoxa; assembly: GCA_001020605.1. Lineage (NCBI taxonomy): Eukaryota > Fungi > Basidiomycota > Agaricomycetes > Hymenochaetales > Schizoporaceae > Schizopora > Schizopora paradoxa. Next base: position 33,577 of record KQ086147.1, on the reverse strand, counting down.
AATAAGGAGGGTGGAGACGACGTTCTTCAGGTGGCGTTCTTAGATCCCCATAAAATGATGAAAGTCATAGACGAACGAACAAGCTTGATCCGTTCGAGACTAGACCACGAAATCGTGAGCTCTTTCTCCATCTGATACGGAGACGACAGCTAATATTTCCATTCGTCAAAGATTTTCGCGAAACTTTGATTTTCAATACGATAGAACACTAGAAATGGAATGTGCACTTCGTCACGGTGAAGCTCGAGGCTCGTGATTCTCTGACTGCCGCTACAAGCTTCATCTATTGTACTGAACCAAAGTCTGACTGTATATTGGACAATGCTCTTTTCCACTTTGATTCGCTCCAAATGCTTCAGTTGGAGTGATGCGTACGTCGTGTGGCCACGTGGTCAGCGTGAGAACCAGTTCTCTGGCAATTTCGTCAAAATCGCGTCGAACGTCCGAGTCGTCGACGCGCAATGTTGTCAATCTCGAACATGTTGCTACAATCATAAATCGATGTCAATTTGACTGCAATGCAACAGAATCACCGCATCTCTTGGACTTTGCATCTCTATTCGATACTTTGTTCCGTAACGAGACTCTTGGTGAGCATGGTTGGAAGTTTGCATTATTACGAGATTCTGTTGATCGTGACGATACCCAGGTATTTTCGATTGTTCTCGAATTTTGAGGTATACAGGTATACAGGAAGGTCTTTATTTCTACCAGTCTGACAGGGAAAAAGACGGTCGATGCGCACTCGAAAACGATCATAAGGACATTCGTCGCTCAAGCGGCTCAACCACATGGGCGATCATTGTCAAGCATGGTACAAAACAACGGCGCGACCTTCTCGCTTAGAAGTGGTATCTCTAGCTCTACGCACTTCGTGAACACCATATCTCAAGCGTCGTTATCGGATTCGCGGAGCATTCTATTTTGCCTTGTCTTACTCGCTGGCAAACATCTGTACGACTCGACCTGTAACGCAAGGCAAAGAAGCATATTGCATACCCTTTGCTATTCGCAAAACTCAACAACAGTGTCAAGATTGCTCGATACCGAACGCTGCATGTGCTCGCATACTTAAAAGCCGTGGTCACCCTGTCTAATTCCCGTCGAGCACGAGTTGCATCTTGGCGACTCGAGGCAAGCAAATTTTGCCTTCTCTGCGCTCGCACAATTTGTCGGTTCGTCTATTCATTGCTCCCCAACACCCTTCTTTCCGACTCTCTCATCGCACAATCTTTGCTTCGGCCTTTTCTCTCACCCTCTTAGAACGTTCTTCGAAATGGTCCTTCTTTTCAAACCCGTCGCTTTACTTTCATTGGCTCTCTCGGTCTCCGGGTTGTCCTCGTACCACCGTTCACGGGAAAACTTCAGACGGCATTCAGAGGTAGCCGCTCATAACCATGGAGGGCCGCCATCCGTAGCGCAGCTGCTGGAGCAACCAGCGCCGGTCGTCCGAAAGCGACGCAGCAATGGCAGACGATGCCGACCGAAGAACACTTCAACAAGCAGCGTTGGAAGTACTGTGTCACTTGTTGCCTCTGGTACACCGCCAATTTTCTCAACCACTTTAAGCGGCGCTCAATCATTATCCACTGCAGCATCTTTATCTCAGGTGAATTCATCAAGCTCATCAAGCTCTATTACATCGTCTTCCGACCCTATGTTTTCGGCCATAGCGTCTTCGTCTTCTACTTTGACGTCAGCGCCGGCGGCAACAACTTCGTCCCCACTTCTTGACTCCTCGTCTGCGGCGAGCATATTCTCATCGCTTACATCTTTGAATGCGACGAACTCTTCTTCATTGATTACTTCGGCGCCTGGAGCCACGTCGACTCCTTTAGCGACGTCCCTTTCTGATTTAGAAACGAGTTCATCTCCACTACTAGGATCTTCATCTACTTCAAGCTTAGCTCAACTTGCTGCAACATCATCTGCAGCAAATTCGTCTTCCCCTGCTGCAACATCCACGTCCCCAGTGGACTCTTCTCTGCTGACGTCGACGCCTGCTGCCGCATCGTCTCTGGCAGCAACGTCGTCCGCAGTGAACTCTTCTTCCCTCGCTGCAACATCTTCGCCACTAGCAGACTCATCTCTGCTTTCATCGTCCCTCGCAGCGACATCTTCTTCCGCAAGCTCTTCTCCACTTCTAGATCCCACGTCTGCCTCGAGCCTTTCTTCGCTGCTAGCAACGTCGAGCGTCAACAGCTCGTCTCCGTTGACAACATCGGCGCCTGCGACAGTGACATCTCCGGCTGCGACGACTTCGTCCGCTCTGCTAGACCCTGCTTCTGCTTCAAGTCTTTCCAGTTTGCTGGCGAACTCGTCTGCATCGAGCTCGTCACCAGTTCTGACGAGTTCGGGTTTAGCGACTACGATTCAATCGATAGCATCGTCCCTCGCGTCTGATTCGTCGTCGCTGATCGGCGTCTTGTCTTCTGCAACCTCGTCGCCTCTCATGGCGTCGTCGTCTGTGGCTTCGTTACTTGCTCAATCTTCTTCTTCGCTAGCTTCTAACTCAAGCGACATGCTGACCACTTCTTCGCAGTCTACTCCGTTAGCTACCGGGATCAGCGAACTCCAAGGGTCGACCCCGCTGACTTCCAGCCTGGCAGCTTCCACAAGTTCTCTAGTCCAAACGACAGCAGGCTCTGTCACTTCTCCAGTCTTAGGCGCAACAAGCACGGCGGCAGCAGCGGCAAGTTCCACTCAAGCAGTGTCTTCAACCTCTCCTCTCTTGAATTCGACTGCTAACGGTGCAGTGTCTACACAGACTAGCGCGCCTGCTGCGACCTCCCCACTCGCGACCTCCTCCGCGGTCGCCACCAGTTCGGCGAACTCGACTAGCACGGACTCGAGCATCCTCACGGAAGTACACACGGGCGATGGTAAGTTCACTTCCAATACTGGTCCGGTTTTACGTTGAACTGACCTGTTTTCAGGGACGTACTACGGTACTGGGTTAGGCGCATGCGGTATCACGAACAAAGATACGGATTTCATAGCCGCAGCAGCTGAATCGCTGTTCGACTCCTTCCCGTACGTTCTCGATTCACGTCGCTTTATCGATCTTGACTCACACTTGTATTCTAGTGGTGCGACAGCCAATCCTAACAATAACCCGATCTGCGGCAAGAAAGTCTTAGCGCAGTGTACGTCTTCCTTTTTCACCATTTTCTGTTGCCTTTTCGTTTCTAACTAAAGCCCTCTTCCAGATGAAGGCAAGTCCGTTGAGGTCACCATTACCGACAGGTGCGGCGGATGCACCCTTGAAGGCAGTCTCGACTTCAGCCCCTCCGCATTCTCTCAACTCGCTGACATGTCTGTCGGTCGCATCCACGGCATGACTTGGCAATTCATCAGTTAAAGAAGAGGAATCGGTTTCCTTTCTCCACAACACAATTTTCAATATTTTCCCCCTCACATTCCTTTCATCTCCTTTGCACTTTCCTTCAAATCGTTCTCCTTTAACATTTATCAACAAATGGCCCTCCGATCTGGCATCTTCTCGTCAAACGCGAAGCGGGGGAAGACTAAATATCAGACACGATCAACGCTCATTTGAATGACGCACGGTCGTTCACCCGTCTACCGTACGCAGGAACGTACGTCGAAGCATGCTGCTTCAAAACCACGCCAGTCGTTACTTGTAAACGTTCAAGATTATCACTACCAAAAATAAAACTCTCGCGGGAGAAGCTCTTCTGGGTTCTGGGTTCTTGTGTTGTTGGGGCGAAGCTTGTTGTAGAAGAAATAGAAAATAGAAATAGATCACTGTAGAAAACGAACACAGCAGTTTGACACCAAATGTATCATAAACGTCGTTGTACCACAAAGCAAAAAAATGTACTTCGCTCTGTAAACGTTGAATTATCCTTCATTACTACTACGTACAAGGGATACGGGTGAGCTGCGCCGACTGTCTGTAGTAAAAGGTATGCATATGATGATCGAGAAGTAGTTCGAAAACATGGCGAACAAGTGCGTGAGGAGAGAAAGGTTGCTTTATCGTCTATACAATCTTGCGATGTTCCTAGCGAATATTTTCAGTCCAACGAGCCTACTGGTAGATGAGAAGAAGACGATACGTACTGGGATATGCGTTGCTTCGTGATCAACGTGGACGAAGGCTCGTCCGACGTTCGGAAGCACTTCAATTTTATCTTGTAGTTGCTGGCTGATGTCGTGGGCTTTCCATAGCGGGGTCTCCTTCGGCATAACAATGTCGACCTCCACGAAATATTCCTATCATAGTCATCTGTCAGTTACTCGGATAAGTCGATCAGTCGAGAGACATACAGGTCCACTCTAGAGTTCGCAAAAAACGTCAGCATAAACATCACCATTTACAGACGAAAAGAGACGCACATGATATGCACGGACGGTGTCTATGCAGGTGATTTCCTGGCTGAACATCATAGCATGGTACGTGATGAGATGGATGAAGTCATGGGGAGCGCTCTTGCCCGCGAGGAGCTCGAACTGCTTGTACATCGTTCTTGACCATGCGACGATCACACCCGCGGCGATCTGAGAAGTAATGACCGAATAAACTCACGAAAATCGCGACAGCGGAGGGATTGTACTTACAATTATGGCGCCCATGGGGTCTAGCCCTATTCACGAGCACGTCTGTCAGCGATCATAACAATTAGGCCGAGATAGTCGTACGCACACCATCGGAGTCGACTGCCACCTGCAGACATGAGCAATCCTGGATGCGAATAAGTTCAGGTCCTAGAAATATAATTTTGAAAAGGAGATATGCATACCGAAACCGTTGATGAACAAATCATTGCGGTGATCTTCCCAGAGCATTCGAACCTGACTGGATGAACCTCGGATTGAATAACAATAAAGGAATAAAAGGAATTTGACGGCTGGACTCTGTTCAAAGGGGTGTTCCATAGAGGTCGAGACGAAATCACGAACCGAGAGCAGCACCGACGGCTATTAACGATGGGATGTGGAAATCTTTGAGGCTGTCGCCGCCGTGGTCGATAATGGAGCGGGCGGACTCGACGATGACCACAAGGTTGACCGATGCCATCCTAGGGAAGTCGCTTGAGAGGTGGCCAAGTGGCTTGGTATCTTAGTCAGAACTTACAGGGCGCCTGCATGCGTGGCACGGTCAGACAAGGGCAAAGGGGAGTTTCTTGTCTCAAAAACGTACCGTAGACGATGTTGCCGATGGTTTGAAGTCGTGTGCCACCGACAGGCCATTTGTTAATATCTAAAGACAAGGCCTTCTTGTGAAGGTAGAAAAGGAGGATGTTGCTTCCGATGTCGAATACGGAATCGATACCGGTCGCAAGCAAGGAGAGAGAGGCAGAGGAGATAGCCGCGTAGACTAAACGGCGAAGTTAATGTGGATATTGGCCTTCATGCAATAGAGTACTAATAAGATTGACGCACGCTGCAGTACACAAAGGCTGAAATTGGCCAGAAGACTCGCCCATATAGCGATTTGTATCTGTGGAAAGATAATTGAGCCTTAACTGACCCGAAGTATCTCCCAAAGGCTGAATTGAACCTACGGGAAGGCGAGATGCTTCTTCGACTTCCTTGGCCTCTTCGGTGTGTTCGTCCATTGACTTGAGGACATATGCGATTAACTGAAGAAATTGTTGATGAGCCACCTCTTCTCGACAGTGAAAGATAAATAATCCAGAGACTCCAATCCCCAATATTAACTCACGTCATTCTGCTGCCGTTGATATGCTTCGATTTTCTTGCCACCTTTCTTGCGCTGACGGAGCTGCGAGAGCTCGTCTTCTGTTTTGACGCCCTCGCGAAGCATGAAGGGATCTTGATCGACACCGAAGCGCGATCCCTTCTCGACGTCGACGTCTCTTCCTGCGCTGTCTGTGTCGGTGCTGTACTTCGGGCTACTACGCGATGTTACCAGACTGTCGGCACCACCCTTGGCAGGACCAGGTGGTCAGCAGACGGCACTTGACGACGACGACGAAATCGCAAAAAAATTCAACATACAACGTTGTCGCTCGCCGCTGTTCGTTGCTGCTCGTTGTGTACGTCGGGCTTGACGTCCATGAATAAGTGGTGGCCCTGCGAAACGTCGGTGTGCGGAGGAATTGATCTGTGGGCCGCTATATGAGGCGGGGACCAGCGCAGTGGATGGGAGGAGTCGACACAGTGGAACCGTTGCGTGTACCGTCCCCACGGAGCAATGCCGTCTGCACTGCCGAGATCAAACCTTTTCCGTAAAGTTTCGCAAAATTATCTGATATGATAACCCGCGAGGCGATGAGATAGGAGAGTACGTGAGTCGGAGAAAATGGAGCTTTGATCAGACTTTATAGGCTTGGCTGGCTCGAAGGCATCTTCGCTTGTACGTGCGCAGAGCATTTTATTCAACGACTCTTCTAAATTTTGTACTGTGCGAAGGACGAGAAGGAGACTCCATGACAATCCAGCCGTTTCGGGCGGTGAAAACCCCACATGGCGCAAGGGAAAATGATCTTTTCGTCTCTTTGGTTCTCTCATACTCGCACGTCATCACAGGGAAGGAAACGTTAGGCGGTCGAGAATCGATCGTGTGTGAAAATAGGAAGACGGTGTTTTACGCAAAATCCTCATCTTCGGTCGAGGTGTAGTTTCTCAACACATCGCAGGAAATCCACTTACCTTTCGCGAGACTCGAGTACTGGGCTCAAGAATATCGCGCTTAAAACAACGCAATAGATTAATCTCGAAGTCCTTCGAAGGTTTAATAGGAGAACGCACCGTCGTGCCACATGCGCTCGGGGGGAAGAGGGTCGGTCGTTCGAGAGCCCCACAACGCGTCTCAGAACATCCACCAGAGAAAGGGGTATAATCCGAAAGCATTTCAAGGTCCCGAATTCCATATATGAGCTCGAGAACGCCATAAGTGAAGTCGAACGCCATTGGAAAGCGTTCAATTAATTGAACCTGTCACCAGCCGAACGATTCAACACCGCTGGAAGACCGGCATGCCAAGCCAGCTGTCGATTCGCCAGAGCAATATCTTCTCCGTGGGCGGGGCATCGAGATGGGAGTTTGAGAGGTACACTGCAGATGGGAGAGCCTGCGCGAAGGCCGCGCGACACCCCGACAGGACGGTAGAGGTCAGCAGGCGCCTCTTCGTGCCCTCTGGGTGCTATCAGATAAGACAAGCAGGCCATTGGAAAGCGCCACGGGCGTGTGCGCGCCCTTGCGCGCCTCGGGGGAATTTTCGCTCACCTGTGGGATGCTGTGCGTACAGCGGACGGATGTTCGCCTCGATTGATAGGAGGGGCGAATGCCAGTGGATGCGTACGTCCTGGGGGAGCTTCTGGGCGAGGGGAGGAGGGGGAACAGGCGGAGATGATCGGCGCATGCTTGGGATGAAGTGCGCTGATATGGTGCAAGGCAGGCGAAGGCTCTCATCGGGAGAGGTACGACGGGGCGTGCTCTATACACCGGGCAGATTAGATGAGCAGAGAATGCGGGAACGAGAGCCGTCTCATGGCGTTTCTCCAATGGCGGCACCGTATTGGAATCATTTATCGAAGAGTTCCATTGGAGAAAGCTCATCTTCCAATCCTCGAGGATGTCAATTGGCTCTATGAAACGACCCCAGTACTCACCGTCGTGCGATCCCTTTTCGGTTCCAGTCATTAACGGAGCGAATTCCGGAAGTGCGCTCTTCTAGTTCAAAGAGGAGTTCTCTGTACAATTCCTAGAAAGATAATTGGATGCTTCGTTCAGACACCCGTCGTTAGCCTGAACTGCACAGAAAATTGAGCCAATGGGACGGTGTCACTCACTATACTTGATTACTGGACGCAAGTCTGACGTGACAATGAAGCACGTCGTTATATAGCTCGTGATCGTCGTTCCATCTCCCACAGCTCATACTCTGGATCGTTGAGATCGTAGCCTAAGTCGCGTCTCCTTCTACCAGATGGTCCTCGAGATGATCTCGCAGAAAGGACGGCTGCATCCCAGAGATTGCGAAGAGGTTCCAATATCTGAGGACCTAAGCACGTCGAAAGCATGCACCAAAGAAGTGCGCTTGTTCTGGCAGAAACGACGGAAAATCAATTTGATGAGCGACGAAAACGCAATTTGGGCTGAAAATCACGCACATGAGGATAGCAACGAACACTAGAAAAGCCGTGAATGCGTTCAGCATGTCTTGTTTGTTCTTTCTTCAAATGACACCTGAAACTACGGATGAGCTGCACTCTCTTCAAGTCTCTTGGTCCGAGTGCAACCTCAGGCTCGTCGTTGTTGAACTAGATCGGAGTTAGAATGTCACGGTTCGGTTCGGTGTACCACCCATTACCGGAATAACCGGTGAGGATGCAGCACTGGCAGTAGGTCGATGTGAAAAAAACAGAACATATGTTTGGAGGACAGAGCGGGATATATTTATACGTATCGCGGCTACGGTACAAACTTACTGTCAATGGGCGGATAAATCTGCGGAATATGCAAGTTTTGAAGCTCGGGCCAGGCGAAGACATGTAACTCGAAGGTTTCATAGTCAAGCTATAGAGTCCTGTAGCAAACATTTTTAAAAATCCAACTACACTCTCAGACGAGTGGTTTCTGTGGGGAAGATGCATGAATTTGAATACCACTCTTAGTATGGAGTAGTTTGGAGACGCACCTCTGGTCGACCGGCGTTTATGTAGTCTTTGAAAATTCGCATATCTCCGACTCAAGTTCTGCCATCGTCGGCCTCAACTTTGGTTCAAAATTCCAGCACCGTTCGCAAATAGTCCATAGGTATTGGTCGATCTCCCCATCCACACCTTCGCTTACAGCTTCTGGTCGTATCGGCAGCTTCCGACGAAATAAATGCTGTATGACCATTGCGTCGTTTACGACTTGGTAATAAGGAACCTTGTGCGTCAATAGTTCCTGTTGTACATAATTCAATACGCCACGATTTCGCAAGATAAGAAAATAACCTACATAGACGATCATGCCGAACGACCAGACGTCTGTCTCTGCTGAATGCGTCGGCGGCGCTGGGACATTGTCTTCAGGAATGTCGAATAACTCGACCGCCTGCCATCGAATACTTCCCCTGAGCGAGTTAATAGTAGAACCGCCAACGAAGGCATCGATTCTCGAGCATCCAAAATCCGTCAACAAAGCTTCCTTCGTCGGAGAAACCAAAACATTGTTCTATTACGGAGTCGAATGATGTTTTATCATATCGAATACCCATGCAGCTCACCGATTTCAAATCAGAATGAACGACGTGTCTAGAGTGAATGTACGCCATTCCTCGAGCGATCCCGAGCATCTACCATATTAAAGAATATTAGACTGTTTCATAGATTGGTCAATAAATCGATTCACCATAACCACTGTCTCTTTCTTGCTGAGCCTGACCATGTACTCTCTGAGTGATCCATGTATCATAAATAACGATATTAGCGAAGGATAATCGCCTTCAATGCAATAACCGAGAAGCGGTAGAACATTTGGATGGTCCAATTCGGACCACACCCTTATCTCTCTTGCGATATACTATACCGAATTAACCGGCCAATTCAGTCGTATTTCATCAATGGCAAATGGAATTATCAACTCACTTTAGCAATCTTCTCGTTGCCACCGATATTCAAGCGAAGTCGTTTTACCGCAACCATTTTGTTGGTTTCGATTATATAGCCCTTGTAGATGTCCGCAGATCCACCGCGCTTCATAGCCTGGGTATCCAAGGCCACTTTGCCTGTCAGGTCTAAAAGTCTTCGGGAATCAAGAACCCGTCGGAGAAGTTCTGCAGAGCTTGCCCTCCGATCCAAGTCAGGAGTGTTGTCCCACGAGATAGAAGGTGGCGATGGAGTTTCGTTAGAGCTTCTTAACGTTTTTGTGAATGCCGTTATTTTACTGTCGAAGTCGGTAATTTTCGGCCTCAAAGCCGCGTCGAACTCCCAACATGCGCAGCATTGGACCCACATGAATCTCTCAATATTTGCATCGTCGAATTCGGACGAATATTCAGGCTCTCTTGGAAGGACGCGTTGTGAGATGACGTGGCTGATTGTAGAATCGTTTCCATAATTATCGTAGGGGGCTTTGCGGGTAAGCATTTCCTATGAAGAATTAACAATAAACACGAAAGATTCATAGTGAAAGCCCTTGCGAATTTAGCTTTCATTCGCCGGTACCTACCAAAATAGTCATTCCGAATGCCCACACGTCGGTTGCTTCCGTAAACCGACTCTCCGCGCCAGTCACCAACTCATATGCTCGCCAACGTATGCAAGTACTCTCTAGATACGCTCTCTCCGTTGTTTCTGTTCTGAAGGCGGACAGAATGCGCATTGAACCGAGGTCTGTCAAGCGTACTTGTTCGTCCTCTGACACAAGGACGTTGCTCTGAAGAAGGGTGCGGTAATTTTAGGTATACGCTAGAGGATCCCAGTTGGCGATCAGAAAAATGCGACGACGTACGTACCAGTTTTATGTTGGAGTGAACAATCCCTTCGCTATGCAAATAAGCTAGTCCTCGCACAAGTCCCGTTAACTACAAGAGTCAAAATACTGGTAAGAAAACTCAGAGATTTTTCATCGCTGCTTGTTCTCACCATGCGCAAAGATGCTAGACAGTCGACACTTCCTGAGTCCAAGTATTCGCGAACTGATCGCTTTTCCATCCACGCTGTTATTGGTGCTGGACTAGTGCCCAGAAAGTAGTACCCAACGACCTGCATAATGTTCGGGTGGCTGAGCCTAGCCCAGTCCGTCATTTCGGCCGCGAAAATCTAACAAAAAAGACGAGGAGCCATTGAGGAATGAATTTATCGTTCAGCAATTGAGAATTTACCATTGCTGATTCGACGTTTCGAATTGGGATTGGAAGCCGTTTCACTGCAAATGTGTAGTTGTTGACCTTCGACTGAGCTTTGAAGACCTGTGATATGGGATGCGAAGCGCCATTACGGGGAGAATGATCTTCAAGCTCGGAAACTAGAAATAGCTGATCCGTTCGATCCGGGAGAATTTCCTTGTTTAAGACTTTGTGGACAAGACAAGGAGGACTTTCTGTGACTGGAATTCTCTGTGTCCTCGTTCTCGTATCGACTTCTGTCGCATCAACACAGCTGGACATCTGTGTTATTATCCTAACGAATTGTTCGGCATCACATCGGTCATGTGCTCCCACAAAGCACTTCTGACAGATGTCCCAGAAAAAATTCTCCACCATGGCATCAGGATTCGACTCCGAGTCGTCCTGGATCCGAAGGCAGAGCGGTTCTGCGGGTAGTTTGCCATTAGCGATCTGGTTGACGACTTGATATCCGTCATAATCGCGATACGGAAGCTCTCGAGATAATAGTTCCTGGGAATTTCGAATACTATTAGTATAATTGCCTCCAAAAACAGATAGAAAAAGTACATAAACAATCATCCCAAACGCCCAAATATCGCTTTTCTGGGAAGGTCTTTCAGCCGCTTTTTCAAGCACCGGAAGTTTGTCAGCTCTACGTATTTTTGAGAATTTTGGGAAAAGCTCTGGAGCCATCCATCGCGGTGTGCCTTCTCCTGTACCTGACTCTCTTTCGAATGATTCTGAGCTTGACATTCCAAAGTCAATTAATACCGGCTTGGTTTCGAGGGGAACAAGAACATTTCCCTATTTAAAATTGTTTTTCTCAAAGACATTGAGGTTGCAAGACGTGTAAACCGACTTACGGACTTGATATCTCCGTGGACGATGCCTTGAGAATGAAGGAAATAGATCCCTTCAGCTATCCCAAGAGACTTTGGAACGTTCATGTTAGAACACGCCCAATAGGAAAGAAAATGGTGAGCTGACCACTAAAAGTGCAGAACTTCTCTTGTACTCAGGGAGAATATACTGCAGAGTGCAATCCCCTTTCCATTCGGAAACCATCGCCGGAATCGTCCATAAATCGTTGTTCATGAAAGTATACCCAAGGAGCGGTAAAATATTGGGACACTCAAACTTAGAGCTGACAGCGGTGATATGGGACCAAATTCGGAACTCATGCAACAATCGCTATTGAATTAAGTCAGAGCGTTAGACATCTCGGAAAAGGCTTGTACGGGCGACCGAGATGGCGAATGTCGTACCTTTTCAAAAGAAGTCCTATCCGTGAAAATTTGCTTGATAGCGACGCGATCAGCTCTGAATTGTGGTTCCTTCCGTGACTTGTGATCGATGTGATCATTAGCGTCGCAAACGCAAAGTAAACCTTGAATGACTTGGGCGGTTCCGCCTTGAGCTGGAAACGCGGATCCTTCGACGTGACCGACATGACTGGTGAAAATTTTATTAGTAAGTAAGTGGTGTCTTCGTGATGAAAATATACCATACAGTGTCAGATCTTTAAGCTGAAGCTCGCCGAGTTCTCTTTCCCAATTAATTGTGGGTTCGAGTACCCTCCCAAATGTCGTAGAAAATGCAGATCCGCGAGAAATTTGAAGTTCCGTCTTCATCAGCTCTTCATTTGTTGTTGCTCCTGCACGGACGACGATAGGAAATTCCGTGCACTTTCCATTGACCTCATCTTTGATTTTCTTCATGAGAGGCCTCGATTGCGAATTTTTCAGCCAACATCTGTTGCAAAGAAACCACATATACTTCTCCATGGTAAAATCTTCGCCTCCGGGCTCAGAGAAGAAGGGCGCGTCAGGTAATCTACCCTTCGCAATGTATTCGACAAATTGAGGTACTGCGACCTCCTTCATGGAGCAGTAAGGGCGATCGAGAGCCAAGATTTCCTGTGAAACGGAAGAAGTAAGAAGGTCGTGAGGGTTCACGTTATTGGTATCGACCGATAGAGATGAGCTCTCGTACGTATACCGTCATGCCAAACGCCCACACGTCCGTCTGCTCTGTTGTCTGGACTCGGGCACCGACCTTAAGTTGGCATAGTTCCCTAGCTTTCCATGGTATGCTCGACATATTCATAGAAGTGGAATATCCTCTTGTGGCCTCAATAATCCGTGAACAGCCATAATCTGTCAAAAGCGGACGATTTTCATGTGAGATCAAGACGTTGCCCTTGATTGCAGCATTTCAGTCATAAATCTGCTCATAAAAGTCACGAATGTAGCGTACAGACTTCACGTCCGAGTGGATTACGCCCTTCTCATGCATGTAAGCTAGTCCACTGGCAATACCGTTGATCTATAGGCAACAATGTCAGTTAAGTGAGAGAATGCATCACAGTATTCAAAATATGGCGAACACACAATCAATAAGGCCTCTCGGCGATCAAATCTGTTACTTTCAATCTTGCTCACTTGAACGCCGTCGAGTTGGTTTCTATTACGCCTCCGTTCAATAAGATCCCAAAGAGTACCTCCCTCTATCCATTTTGATACAGGTGCGAAGTAGTTTTTGTACTCGATATATCCCTCCAGTTTAAGGATGTTTTCATGAGTGCCGAGATGATGCCAAGCCTTTAGTTCCCTCGCAATATCCTAAGCACGCCCTCGATTCAATTCTTCGTTGTGCATACGAGAGCATTACATACCTTCTTGCGGGTTTGCTGACCTTTCAGTCCACCGCATCTCGCGTTGATGACCTTTATTGCTACTTTACCTAAGGGCTCCGGTGCCATCGCTTGAAGTATTATCGCAAAATTTCCATGCCTGGAGCTAGGTAGTTGCTGCATCGTCTTAACATCAATGATTTTCGTTAAGTTGTACAACTTCTCCAGGGTGTGGGCTAGAAGATCGCTGGCAGCGGCGGGAACAGACTTCGATTCAGGTTCGTGAGGCATTATCCAGCAATGTCTTTGATACATTCGTTAGATGAGATTCCTCACAGAAAATATTGCAGTAAGCCTTCATGGGACTCACCTGCGAAGGTGACGGGGATGGCTCTGGGGGGTTGTGTCGAAGGCGCCGCATGGTCGTTGTTGGAAGCTATATATGACCCTGGGCAGCGTGCTCCGGTGTATTCCGAAAAAAAGCTATACATTTGTGCTGAGCTTCTGCCTCGGATGATATCGATAAAGCCGGACTTATATGAAGCACCGAAGACGATATTCTCCTGGTATTCCTTTTTCCAAGGACTATGGTCCATTTGGTGCGGACTATTGGCGAGGACACGACAAGTATCGGTTTTGGGGTTGCAACCATTTGATGTGTTACTAGGAATATTCACCCGCCGATAGCGTTGCACGAACACGACACATGTGAAGGATTAATTACATAGCGCGAATCGAAACAGCTATCGGTACTGTGAGCACTAGTACTTACAACAGCATTCACCACACCATACTCCCAAGCTCTTGTTCGTCTGTTCAACGAAACAGTGTTCCAGACACTCCGTCGTACACCACACGAAGCTTCTTCAGGACCACGTTCAAATATAACACACCATTTGGTACGTCACCAACCGCATCACCGGCTCCTACCCCGTCCACCTCTTCCGTCCGCTCCGGAAACAGACTGTCTGGACTACCTGCTTGCAGGCAGTCTACAACAACCTCTGCGAAAGTGCTCCCTAACGTCCTTGGGATCTCTGCTTTTGCAATTCGGATGAGCTCTGCCCTCTTCATATATGCCCTGGTGTGACTGTCCATATCTGACGAATATCGCTTATCGTCCAACATTTTCAAACGGTCCACAGGATTTGGAACGTAAGTTCCATTATCCACGATGAAAAGCGACGTCCAAAGCGCTATCTCCAGCATGCAAACGCCAAGGCTAAATATGTCGGAAGTCATAGTGTAAGGCTCTGATCGTGTTCTGGCTTGATCGCGTGGATGGAAATAAATCCCGATCCTCGATAGTTCTTCGTCGTCCTGCGAAAGTGTTGTGCCTGCAGTGTAATGGCGAGATAGATGAAAGCCAACGAGGTACGGATACCCCAGTTTCTTAGGAAAGTGGTCCGAGTTAGCGGCGTCAACAACGAGGATTGCATCGGGGTTTATGCGTTTGTGGACGAGACCCAATGAATGAACGACGAGGACCGCTGTGGCAAGACGAATGGAAAGCTTGATACGATCGGCGATGGAGAATAATGGTACGCTTAGAGCATCTGGATACGCTCGGTTGTCGAGGAGGAGGCTCCTAAGTGTGTAGAATTTGGATATCCCATGAGGAACCTTGAAAATGTACTCCATGTATAACGACCCCGTAGGTCTGACAACTGCGCAACATCGAAGCATATCGCCGTCTTCCGGAAATGCGTCAAGGAAGTTAGATTCAGAGCCTGACCGGCCTGAACCGGGCGTACTTTTCTTCTCCTCCGCTTTGAATAGACGAGCCAAGTCCATTGATTCTCCGTCATTCAGTTGGCCTGTTCTGCTGAAAGAAACGTACGTTCCGGGCCTCAGCGCAGCCAGGGGTGATGGCGCCTTCAGAATCGTTATGCGCTGAATCTGACGGTCACGGTGGACGTTGTTGTCGACGACGTCAACTTTGAATTTATTTCCATCTCCTGGTTCATAGAGAACGGACATATCGTCGTCGTCGAGTGTGATAATGGAGACCTTGTCTTCCCTGCGTTTGCGAGCGTCGACCACAAAAAGGGACATGGGAGGGCAGCTCGACGGGTCGGAAGTCGGACGGATGGACTTTGCTGTTGTGGCAACAATGGTTGCGAGAAACATCTCTGCTACTTCGCTCTGGTAGTCCCTAATATTCTTCTCGAGCGTTTCGAGCGACAGAGAACCAGAACGAATGTATTTCGCTCTATTGAGACTGTTTGCTGCAATCGATAGCTAACGCAATATGACGCAGTCAATAAAAGTAGGCAATATCGAATGCGAATGTCGCTCGGCATACTCACAAAACTAATGCTTTTTTTCCTACTAATATCGAGGGATGATGCACGAGGGGAATCTTAGAAAGGAAAATCAGAAAAAATCGAGTTGCCAATGATTGGGTCCTACCAAGCGTGGTGTCCTCTTCAAATGATGGCACGGGATAACCTATCTTTTCCATCCACTTGACGACTTCGTCCCGATCATCGTCCAACGCCTTTTGGAGACTGTCAAGTTTCGACCTAAGAAGGGGGAAAAGCTCTCGTAGAGTAGGGTTCTCGTCCCAGTCAAACCGCTTGAAGACATTCACCCACGTCCTCAACATCATGCTGGAGTCCTTAGTTCGTTGTAACGAAGCTTTGAGATCACCCGGAGCTTTGTCGTATTGATGATAGAACTCCAAGACTCGAAGGAGGAAACCGATGGCTTCGACGGTAGTGCTAACAACCTCCATTTCGCAAGCGATTGGTACTATCGATAGAAAGAGATTTTTATGAAAGAGAACGAGAAGAAGATATGAACCTCACTCACGGAATACAATCAGAAACGCAGCCAAGGATTGAAACGGACATCGCCTAACAACTTATAAGAGGAACAAGCTTGGTCTATGGACTGTCCTAGAAATTCAGGCAGATCGGCTAAAGTTGTCGAAGCGAAGTGTGAACAAAGAGGTCAGCTGGTTTCATTCGAAGACACAAATAACCAGACGCACCAGGGCGGTTGACAATCAACAAATATATGAATGAACGTTGCGCAGCGCGTATGCATCTTCTTACGTGCCTAGATGGCTTCGGACTGCATCACGACCCGCTGGACAGGAAGGAAAACTTTGTAGATGCACGGCTGTGGCGGCGCCTGGAGCATAATTTTTTCATATTGAGAACTCATGCATCAGGTGCGTCAATGAGTACATACGGTCAGCAGTGCAGATACCGATGCTTCAAGTGACAACTTAGGAGAGGCGGTTACCTTCATAGAGACGTCGAACATCTTCCAAATCGATAGATATAGTCGTTATTGCACTTCTCATGATACTGGGGTGCTGTAAGGTGTGCTGCAGAAGACAAATTGCTGTGAAGACTTATCGTGCAATCAATACAATGCGTAACTTACTGTCGTTGATCAAATTCCGAGCCGCCCCACACTCTCACAAGAGTTCTTCCGTTTTGCCCAATCGGAGTTTCCGATGTACCGTCGCTCTTCCTTAACATAGAAGGTTACCGCTGTATATGCATTTTTAGCACATCACAACTACATATCAGCATGAGGGAGACGTACGAAACAAGACGTTTTACGCTTCCAAACCCTCGGATTACGTGTAAGCAAGTCTGATGTTATCGAGAAAATAATCTTGAAAATCATTCGGTGCGGTAAAGCAATCAAGTTTCTTCGCCGGGCAAAAGTACTGGTCGAAGGTTTCAAGTCAGCAACACGCCCAGGCGAGTTGCGAAATAGAACGCACCACTGCCAAAGTTGATGAAAAGCCTCCAGCGACGCACATCAAGCTCTTTGTGTTTCGCGACGTATTCAAGTACCGCTCGAAAGACAGTTGACCATAGAGGCAGTCAGAGACTCTGAGAGAGTGTTGATCGATGTTCGACGTGCACGGCACGACACCGTTGGTTTCGGGGGACTTCCGGGGTCCTTGTCCAACTTCCCTTGAATCTTCTTGCAATTCTATCACCTTTGAGAGTACGATCTATCGACTCATTTGTCCAACGTTGGACGAGACTGTCGGCAGATTGCGGAACTCTCAAAGCGTGTTGCAATGTCTTGGGACGAAGTAGCCCATCCCACCTCGACGATGACGAGAAACGATTTCAAGAATCAAGAGCGCTACGTGTATTTCTCGCTAAACATCTGGACAGAAAAAATGTATGTCGGAAACTAGAAGGTAGCGATGATTTCGCATCGGAGCTTGCGAGCTGACTTGTATTCCGGCGATTCAGCCTTAGTGTCGCCGAGATCTTGCAGACAGTACTAATGCTCGATCAGGGTGTAGGCCTCGTTCGTGGAGAATCCAATGAACGGGCGACGAGAACAGACATTGCGATACGCATTCAGCATTGAAGGCGGTGGTTGTGAATGAGCTTGATTCGAAAATCGATGGTTCGCTTATCGGGAAATGCTCGTTCGTCGTCGAGGAGAATTTTAAGTGCGCTGATCCCATTTTGAGACTGATAGACCTCGGCGCAGTATTCGTCACAGGTTCTTCTAATATAGCATCGAGGAGTAAAGCCTCGACCTCAAAGGATCAATTATACGCAAGACGTTGACTCTAAATCTAACTCTCAAACAATAGCTGTAAGCGACTAAATCATGATACCGTACCTCAAATTTCCCGAAATTTCTTTAAATGATCCTTCCATCCATGCACCTTCGATAGACCTACGAAGAGCAGCGATATTAGTCACATTCGTTGATATGCAGAGTACAAGTGCGGCATACGGACCGTTCTCTCTGCTATGGTCAATAACATACAAAGAAAGCTGCCCACCGTAAGAGCGCCTCCTGCGTGATGGATAGACCAAGAACTTCACATGAAAACATACTAAAACATTCATGCAACAGTAAAATAATAATATTCTCACTAAAAGAAGTACGGACGCACCAGTCCGAAGAACAATTAGTCTTATAGGCAGGCTGTTGCTATCTCATTAGCAAATATCGTTGACACTTCGAGGGTTACCATCGAAGCAGCGCAGAGGGCTTCAAGAGTCTGATTTTGGAAGCGAATATCCATGTTTTCAGCAACTCGCTGGATTCCTTGGACCTCTCGAAAGAGACCTTAATGTGGTCGGGAACTCCAGTGAGATCGCGATAGAATTCCAACACCTTTATGAGGATGCTGATGGCTCCATGTTTCGATTGTCTGCCTCAAATGACGGAAAAAAAATAGTCACCAACAGAATAGAATGACATTGATTACACTACACACCGTGGATAATAGACGACGTCGAACACTCGGAAGGTCAATACCAGACAACGTATACGACGAAGGAATGCCGTCCATAGACTGGCCGGGCAATCCAACCAGAGCGTCTAGAGCTATAAAAGCGGAGTATGAACTATGAGGTCTGTTGATTTCATTTGCAAATGCAGATGTTTCATTGCGTACCAAATTGGATGATTATCAGAATGGATATCAAACGCCGCGCACCACGTTACAAGGTCCAGACGTCGCACCCGCCTTCGGCTTGAATCAAAACCCGTCACATGGCCTCTTCAAGAAGATGTGCAGAAGCCACGGCGACTAGCATATCACATTAAAAACTCATGCATCAGGCACAGAAATAGGCACATACGGTTAGCGGTGCAGATATACTTCAAGTGAAGCCTTGTGGACAAGTTCTGGTGAGCGGGTACCTCGCCAAAAGTTGTGGAGTAGCTTCTGATTCAATGAATGCGATTGATCAAGCACGTCCCAATGATATCGGAATCTCGCACAACGCACTGCAGAAGACAAGTCGCAATGAAATTGGCAAGCAGTCCACGTAATGCGATACTTACCGACGTAACTCAAAATCCAATTCGCTTGGAAATCACACATGGGTTCTCCTACTTCCTCCCTTCGATTTCTTCAACGTTCTCCCCTCTCTTCTTGATTCTATAGATTCTCCTGCTGTCGTCGTAGTAATTTCAACTCATCACGATTTCATGTAAGCAAAAGATAGACGCACAAAGTTGGTTGCTCTCCGCACCCATTCCTCTCAGACTAAGCTATCATTGCATCTGGAAGTCGACAAGGGTATCGTTGTTTTCCAAGATGTGTGCTTGGTACTTCCTTTGCACAAATAGTGTTGCTTCAAGTCAGCAAGTCTCTCAACGGGTTGCAATGATATAAAGACGAACCACGGTTCTTCAAAAGCCTCCAACAACGTGACATTTCATCTCTCGATGCTGTATGGCGTATTGAAGTAGCATTCGAAATACGGTTTTACCGAGTACTAGTAGAGAATGGTGGGTTTGCTCAAGTTCGTCTCGGTGGTTCAACGGGAAGCATGGACGTCGACTTGTCCTGGGAAGTTTCCGGGGTCCTTTTGACGCATTCGACTGTCTTCTCCTGCGTCACCTGAAAGTCGAACTAGGACTTTGATTGTGAAGGGGAAGGAAACCAAATAAACTACTCGTATATCCGCTATTGCACATAAGTGACGGTTTTGGGCGATGTACGTATACGTTGGTAAGACCATAACGTCAGTTAAAGTATTTACTGAGATACGAATTAGAGTATGGGCGATTACAATCTGTTTTCAAGTTAAGTAATCACAATGATATGCTTGTTTGACAACAAGTCGAGGAAACCTCCATTTCACTGCAATTGGATGCATGCGACCTGTACCAGCTGATTGAATTCGTACGAGTCAATGCTCGCCTCCTGACATACAAAATCCTTCGCCTTGTCCCATAAGCTATCCCATTTCGACCTACTTCCAGGAAGCGCAACCAACATATAAGCGACAGCGAGGATCGTCGCCCAGACCTTTTCTGCGTTCCCAATATCCCGAATAGAGTCAGGGATGGAGGTCGTGATCGCATTCAGCGTAAGAGTGCGCTTCTTTCTCTGTAAAAGCCTAAGGAGCTGACTGTCCACCGAGAATGAGCCGTCTCCGGATTGAATGTCGGATACCCCCGTAACAGGATCGGCTGCAACGACGGTGATAGGATTGACGGAACTTGGGTTCGGTCTTTGAGGCGTCTGTGAGGACCCAGCTTCGATATTTGCGACTTGAGGAGGTTTTGCTGCCACTTTCGTATTTTCATTTAAATATGATACCTCTCTGACAGCTTCGACGAGGGGACTTACCTATCCTCACTGGCGCTTCGAGAAACTCTTGCGCGTCGTACTGAGCTCTTGGATCCTGGATGTTGTACCAACCGCGCGGAGGAGGGGGCAGAATGCCTGCCACAAACCCGGTCGTCCTACGCTCCATTAGATTAATTGGCAAAGCTGAGCAGAAGCAATTGTTAACGAAGAACCCCGCCTTGAATATGAGATACCTACCATAGATCTGCGCATCCATTCCCGAGCTACGTTCGCGAACAACCCGTTCTACTGAAGCCTACATCAGTCTCCGCATTCTTTTTCATTCCAGAAAGAGACATACTATGAGCTCGTGCAGAGTTGGATCTGACGATGTCTGCCGCTGGGCGGGAAGCAATTTAGTCCTATAGCACTTATTCTCAATTAAAGTGGACGAACCGCGTTCAAGAGCAGAGACATTCACAGTTTCTTCTTCGTGTGGGACTTCTTGATGCGCTGCTGCAGGTGAGTTATCTCTTCGGTGAGAAGCAAGGCTGCAAACGAACCATCTGCGAATCTCAATCGTGGAACTTCCCCGGAAGTACTGTTTCTAGCACCAGACGAGGTCCGACGAGGTCCCGAGCGTACATTTCTGGGAGTCATAGAAGAGCTTGCAACAGGTCCTAGATATTCCACTTCTGTCAGATTCCCATTCAGAAGATGCATTGTATAAGGAATTTGCCTTCGCGCTGGTCTACAGATATAATGAGTCAACTACATTCGTAGGACATAAACGAAACATACCTTCAGTGTCCGCATGTGTTCCAACGTTTTCCCCGCTTTCTGGTGTATCGTGCGCCGTCACGCTTGTAAGGTTGAGCCCGTCACTGAAGCTATTTGCAAGAGTTTTGTCCGTATCATCGTTTGCGCTGCCGGCCGGGATGTCTGCCCTTCCATGAGCCAATCTATGTCGTGAGTTATTCTCCCCGCCGTCACCGATGGCGTCCGACTCTCCCGACATGGGGTTCTGCAAGCTTCGCTCACGGTGTTCGTGACCATCTCGCATTTGTTGCTCATGATTTTCCACGCTCCGATCGCCGTCGAACGTTCGTTGTCGGTCTACTTCGTGGCTCTCTTCGACCATCTCGAACCCATCTGACGCATCACTTGCCGTCGTATCGACGTCCAGAGCTTGGACTTCATCGTTTACACCTTCATCTCCCCTCTCTGTCTTGATCTCTTCAACAGCAACAAAGGAGGTGAACCTGCTCGCTAGAGAGTAACGCGATCCATAATCCACGATGACGGCCTTCGCGATTTCGTCACAACGCTCAACATCTCCCCCATCGGAAACGCCTAGTCCGCTGATGTCTCCATCCTCCAGTTCTCGAATGAAGCGCTTCGCAGCGAGTGTGTGCAGCAGTGGAGGGCGCACCGCCGTCTTCGCAAGAAAGTAAACGACCTTGACTGAGATCTCCACTGGATCCCCGCTAGGGAGCGTTCCGCACAGCACGACTTGTGAGGGAGCGACAGAAGTGTTCGATAATATGGCGTATACGGTGAACCTGTTTCCGTCATACAGGTTTGGTACCCTCGTCGGCGCTTGCAGTACGTCAGGAGAGGATATCTCCAACCGCGAACGACCACCTTCGAGTGATATTATCCGTGTATCGTCCTTCCTCACTGACGGGTGCGGGACAGTATCAAAGCCCCAATCAACGCGAAAATCGGTCGCGACTCCGAGCGGGACGGTTCGCGCTGCTCGAAGAATTCTGCTGCACCGTTCTATGATCTCCTCGTTTCGTGTTGTCATAAAGCAGACTCCATTGCCAACACGTGCTAATCCCGAGCAAAGCGCTTCAGAAGCACCATTTCCAATACCAACGGTGAAGACGCGAAAGAAGTTCGCCTGTTCCGTTCTGCCGACCATCTCCCTGACAGAATTGATGACTGATTCGGGTTGCCCCACCTTACAGAGTCAATCCATGGAATGAGAAGGCAGGTGTAATTGAAAAGAGGAAAATAATCAGTATTATTCTTGGAAATCGGCAAATGCAATGTAAACCAACCTCGCCGTCAGTCAGCACGATCACAGCGGTTCTCGTTTCTCGGATACGATTCCTGTATGCCCAATCGAGCGCACCTCCGATTTCCGTCCCTCCCATGTCTGCACTCATAGTGTCAATGGCGGCGACCTAAAGGCAGAGCAACTGAGTAATAACTTTTATAATAATAGAAATCACTCTTACTGCGGTGGCTTTGTTCGTCAAATATTCGACACTCCTGTTCCACATTGGCGCGTAACGCATTCCGAAAGAGACGATGTTGAAGTATGAATTACTCGTCGGTAGTCCCGCCATGAGATGCTTAAGGGTTTCCTTCGCATATTCGATACGGTTCTCGCCCGACATGCTCCCGCTGCGATCCAATACAAAGATATATTCCTGCGAAGTGACATCTGGAGCTCCAAGTCGGGGTACGAGAGTCAGCATAAGAGCGACTGAATTGGATGCATTGTCGATCTCCGCAAAGCAACGAGGCACGTTGAGCTTCTCTGCCTGAATGGAGAGAATGAAATCTCTGTCTAGCCTCATCGGTGCGAGGAGATGGACTTGAGTAGCGTATAGCGGCGCGGGCCCATGACGTATTTGTCGGGACGACTGTACAGCGATTTCGTTCGGATGAGACGGCGAAGTGATTCCCATAATCTGAGACGTCATCTTCACTTTCGCAGTGAAAGTGAAACTTGCGCCTCTATCGTCGGAGCGAGTTCGAGAGAGTTCCGCCGGTGCATGACCGTAACGTTCGCCAATGAAAGTCGGGAGTGCGAAGCGTATTTGGTCCATTTTTTCGCACTCGTTCTCAGGGATATCCATGCTGTAAGATAAGATAACCTTGATATGTAGACCAGGGCGTATGGCGCCTATGGAGATGCAGAAGACTATAACGCAGACGGATGTGTTGTGAGCACTCGAGCAGGCGATGAAGAAGATAGATGCGTTTGCTCACCGTCCGCCGTAATCTCATACGCGACTCCCGCCCATTTTCCTTCATCGACAGCATCCTGAAATTCCTGCTTTGCTTCCTCCGTCTCTTTCACGACGCCAGAGACGACTCGGCCGTCCGAATCCTTCATCTTGAACTCGCAGACGGCAGCATTTCCGGGGATTGGAAAGACATACTGCGCGTTCGACAGGAGTCCATTTCCGTTCGGATTGATGTAGCGCTGCTCTAGTTGGACGAGGGCAGATACTGTACACGATAACGAGCTCAATAAGGAAGGATGCAACTGCAAAGAAGGGATAGCGACGAACCATCGAATATCCGTGCATCCACGGAGACTATTTCGAGTGGTAGGAACAGGACCTCGCCATTGAACGCCGTCGCACCGAGACCGAATGGAGTTGGTTTGCCCATCGAGATGCGAAAGAGAGAGGAAGGCGACCTCATTAGACGCACAGCCCATCTTTATAGCAGGAACTCGCCAGCCCACCGAGACGTTCGACGAGGATATAGATCGCGCCTGGGATGTTACAGCAGTCGTCGAAGGCTGCGGGACTGATAACGAAGACTCCAAACCGTAAATTGCTGTTCAAAAGCGGCGGAATGAATCCATGCAAGCGCCAGGCCGGTAGTCACGAGCAGCATCGAGGAGCAGAGGAAGCAGAGGAAGTTTGATAAGATTAAAGCACTTGATGATGAAGGCGCCTAGCTACCTGTGTTTAACCGCCCTCGTTCCCGCTTCCTGGAATCGATTTTTGCAGTCCTTTGAGAGCTCGACGTGCAACCCTAGAACCAAAACCCACAACACGAATGTCATCTTAACGGCACAACAGCGATAGAATCAGCATTAGCAGGGCATACATGAACTTCAACGATGCAACGCACGAGATGATGGTCAACAAGGTCTTGAAATACTCGAAGGATGAGGCTCATTCAGGACTGAACTATCTAGAGTTAAAACCATCAAAGACGTGAATCAAGTCGGTTCGACTCACGCCAGGAACTTCCGTATTATAAACGGAACCAGTCACGGTGATCTTGATTTCGCAGATCCTTCGAAAGGAGTCTCGATTGTCGAAGTCAACTTCCAAGTGCACCTGATAATACCAGAAATCCAAATGCCCACTCCGAACGACATCCTTATAGGATATGGGGGTCCGATACAATGGTATGGCGGATATGATTATCTTGCTTGCGCGCCGGATGTGTTAGAGACGGCATTTGACGAAGTAGTGCGGAAGATACGCCTGGAGGCGTTCCGCAGGATACCCTAGAAATTTGACTTGGTAAAGGGAATCTCAGGTCCACTCTGAAGATATCGAAATTACGCACAGGTAAACGACCCGACAAAGTCTAATCCTTACCCATCGCATGCATTCCGCTTAAGTTAATGTAGCTGTGCCAAACATCGTTGTTAATCGTGCCAACGGGTGTCCCAGTCTCCCAGATCGACGAAATTATGGCCATAGGTCGAACGACATCGTTCGCAATCTGGAAAGCATGATCTTTGCTCCGCCGACTACTTAGTTCGAGATTTGCTAACTTCTCAAGAGCGTCCCCAAAGTCGTGAGACCTATACGAATTTTTGATGGTGAGAAGTTGGCGAAACTGGAGAAGGTGTATTTCCACTCACAAGCCTGGTGGGCGTTCGCGTGATGACCCAAACCACCATCGCAAGATTGCACCTCTCAACCCTCGAAATTTCAGGAGCTTCTTCTAGCACAGCTCATGCCATCAAGAAAAAGGCCAACGTCCTTCTCTCCTCTCCACGAGCCGCGGCTGAATGCTCTTTACTTTTGATGAATGCGACGTTGCGATGACCCCGGGTCCAACATTTCCATGAAACACACTTCAGAGGCGAAAGTTGGAGGAGAGAGAATCTTTCAAATTGTGCCGGTCTACTTGGAATGACAAGGAACATTTACAAGCTGAAAACTTGAACGAAGTGGTTGTGGTTGAAACGAAATCTGAAGCCGGTAACCAGATTACATGATACTAAATGCCGAATTTACCGGTTGATTGCCGAATTTTTTAAACCGTTGCGACAGAATCACTATCGACCTTAGTTCACCCTCGACCGTCAACGAATAGAAAGGACGCAAGCAACATCCTCTTATTTAAGATCTAAGCTCATCTACCGTGCTAAACTTTACGATATGAAAGAATACTCACATCAGTATTTCAACTCATGCCATTCTTCGATTCAACGGTTGGAGATTGTTGCCACTGGCACGCCACAGTGTACGTCGCAGCTTCAAACCGTTCTCTGCCCCTCTTCCACTAGTATCTCAAAAGGAAAATGCCCTCCGTCCCTCCGCATTATCTAGCCTTCTATGCGAATACCCAAATCCTATCGAAATTCTCAGTCCTGACAGAACTATTTCCACTGGCATCATAACCTCTATGTTTTCGTGGATGCAGATCTCTTGGAAGTTTTCTTTTTTTGCTCCGAGCACTTGTTCGAGGTATGTAGTGAATTCGAAATCGAAACGGGCTTTATTGAGGAGGGTGTTATTTAGATTTAAAGCAGATGGAGACAGTATTCGCTGACTGGCCGACGGATAAATCAGTTCAACCGCTGGCTCGGCAAAAAAATGTTTGTAGACACGGCTCACATCCTATCATGATTCGTGCTCTGTTTCGAAAAGATAAGGTCCACCACGATCTTCTGGAATCCATCCCGGTTTCAGCTGCTTGATCAACGCTCGAGCTGTATCATAGTCTTCGTCTCGAACACGACCATAGTCATCGCACCCTATCCTCTCGCAAAGTATAGAACCAGACCTGTGATAAACATGACCCCGTCGGAATTCGCTGAATATTCGCATGTTCTCTTCGTCGCTGTATCGCAGAGGACAATCTCCGTCGTCAACCGCAATATTTTCCCAGTTCTCGGAGAGAACAAGAAGATACATATGCAGCTCCGCCAGCCCCCAAGACCATGAGTCAAGGGCGCATCTGAACATCCCCGTCATGAGTGAGAAATCCCGGTGAAAGAGAAGCGCGTGCATCGAAGGATTATGCTTCTTTGTTGCGTCTTTGAATACCCTATGGACGCAAGCTTCAAACTGTTCTTTCTTAACGAGTTTCTTCTCGCTGTCGGGGAGACTTTCAAAATCGTCCGGAAGTTTGACTTTGCCAGTGTCGTCGTCCCAGGCAGGAAGCTCCACTCGGCTTCCATTGTAATCAAAGGCTTCGGGAACCTTCATCTGAAGAAAGAATGGACCTATTCCAGCGAATTTCCAATTAATTATGCCGGAAATTGTGTGCGGGGCGTCTTTCGTGACGAAAATATTTTCTCCTCGCAAATCGGGGTGCCAGATTGCGGGCCATGAATAATTGATGGGTGTAAGATGAGGCATGACTTTGAGGCATTGTTCCAAGACCTCGATGTGGTTTTTAGGATCGTTATCTACCGCCGACCTGTAAGTTGGGTCGTCCAATCTGCGAGGCTTCGGAAAGTGTTGGAGCCAACCCTGTTGGTAGCGCACAAGGCCTGTCACGTATTCAGATGATGTGTTCCCTGATTTTAAGGTGAGAAGCGAGAGAAGAAAAGGGTTGGACGAGCTCACAAGGTCCTCTATCGACATCTATTCGATCGCGTTCTTCACGCCAAAGGACCGCGGACATATGGGGCCCGATAGCGAATTTTCGAGTCATTTCGTTCTCCATGCTTTCATCCGCGAATATCTTCGTGGTATGGGGATATCCAACAAGGTCTTCCCTGTAGAAGAGACTTCCGTTCATGGCGAATTTGAAGTTGGTGAACTTGCGGACGATATCTGACGGAATGGTTCAAAAATGCGGCGACTCTTTTCCTTGGAGTCAAGGTCTTCGATTTCTTTCAGAATAGATGGAAGCGGTACTCCATCAAACCTTTCTAGAATTATAAACTCAGTCCCGACAGGAGTAGATTCGGCACGAGAATTCCAAGCCAGAACCTTAGGGGCAGGTATTGACATCGCGTTGCGAACGAAATCGAGTGTCGCGACTTCGCTCGCAGTGAGGAGGTGCGGAGGTCCCAAATTGGGGAAAGGAATCCGAGCCACGGCTTCGCGACCATTATCGAAGTGTAGTAGAAATACACGGTTATACCCGCCTGGCGAGTTTCATTAAATCTGCTGCGAGCTGTAAACAAGTCATGGATGTTACTCACTTTCATCAACTTTCTTCATCCCTACGCACTTCTCTGCCCCGCATGAATTGGAAGCGATCTTACACAGCTCGTTTACATCGAAGCGCATGTAGCGAATAGATCTCTCTGCCAGCGATTCTCATCATCAGCACCAAACGAGCCGCGAAAAAAAACTTTTCCAACCGTGCTCTTCGTTTCGAAGCCATCGTCCACTAGTGTATCGGAAGAATTCATGATCGTCTGGGTCTATAGCAGAAAGAGTCTTCTAGATTAGCACCAAATATTCTGAATAAGACGTACAAAATGTTTGCAGCTGCGAAAAGCTATGGCTTTGAATGGCGCTTGTGCCAGGGATAACCCTTCCAGGAACCTTGTGTCGATGAAGATTCCGAAGCCATTGGCATCTGATTGGAATGCGAGGTCTTGTCACCAATAACATCTTGTACCTCTCGCTACCCGTGGAGCTTCTTTGTTCAGGTCATTGCTGGTTGAGCGACTTTTCGTGGTCGACGATGGTGGAAGTTCGAAGCAAAGGAACACAACCTTCGGGCGCAATAATAGTGACCACCGGCGGCTATCAACGGCGCCGGCGTTCTCGGGGATTGCTTTCTTTTCTTCGCGAAGCAAGCAGATAGGTTTGAGGTTTTTTATTGTACATAGGCATAAGAAGCTGGGTATAAGTGCATATAAGAGTCTTGTAGTTTGAAAGTTCCAGATATGAGCGAGTTAGGTGAAAACAAGACGAATACCACTTTCAATCCACTCCTCGACAATCTCGATTCTCGACCGCCGGCATATTATCCATATCAGAATCCAAAGAATAGAATTCCTCCAGTTTCCCCATAGATCCCTCGACACCCTTCAATCGCGAGCCCAACATAGCGACAAGTAAACCATCCATCTCAGGTGATTTTTCGCTCAGTTTGCAATGATGAAGCGAAATGTGTTTCAACGAGTAAAAGAGATTGAGATCGCGGTCTTCGCCATCTTCGTCGCTGGAGGCCGCTCCGTCTACATCATTTCCAGCGTCATCGTCAGGGACGGTCGCTGTTTCATCTTCCAGGTGTCCACCATCTCGAGAGATGGTGCTCGTTTCCTCCTCACCCGAATTTGCGACGCTCTCCTGCTTCTGTTCAAGTATAAGGCATCTTACCAAGTCCGGCGAGAGTTCAAATCTATGCATCGACAATGATTGCAGATCGGGCATGACTTCGAGCCATTCGAGGAAGCACTCGTCGGTTGAGCCTTCGTACTCAAGGTGGCGACCCCTTTCCCTTAAAAATCGGGAACCATCAACGCTGAATTCAGTGATGCGGCACCCGGAGCGTTCGATCAGCTCCTCGACACCATACTCTGGCGCAAACTCGAGTTCAAGCGTTCTCAATGAAGGGAGGTCCAATAAGTCTAGAAAGTCGCTGACCTCGTCAACGACATCCTCGTGTTTATCAGCTGTGCGTATTCTGAGCTCCGTGAGGTGTGGAAGATGCAGGAGCTTGGAATTCTTGGCGTCATTGGAGTTATCGTCGAATTCGATGATGATAACCTCGGTCGAGGTGTTGGGAAATATGTCCAGAATGAGGACGACAAGGAAAGGTGCGGACCGACATAAGTTGAAAGTGTGCACAGTGTCGAAAGAGCCGAATGACGTTTCGGGAGAGCGCTCGTGGCGAAATATTTCGACGTGTGTAAGTTTTTCGAGGGGAGTGTCGCCGAAAGACACATCGAAGTCTCCGTCAAGCTTGAGAGAAGCGAGCTCGGTGCATGTAGAAAGGTCAATTTCGATGGGGCTTTTCCGTTCGTAACGCGAGGGTGGAAGAAACCTCAATGAAAGCTCTTCGAGCAAGGGGAAATCGCGAAGCTCGATGGAATCTTCAAATGGCGAGGCAAACGAAATCAAGCTAACCCTTTTCCACCTGTGCCGCTCGTGGCCAGCCAGTTCGAGGAAGATGCTAAACATTTCCGCAATATACCTGCGGTCTTTGTTCGCACAGAGTCGAGAATCCAAAAATCCGTATCCGACCGCTGCAGACAACGTCAATGGAGCCTTTCCCGACAACGCCAGCCTATCCCTGATTTTCCTGTGGAACCCGAGCATAGCATTTCCATCATACAACGCGTCGGCAGGCTCATGCACCGCGACTCTGGCCCAGAGTGAGGCGCAATTTCGCGCGGCATAGCGCCATTGCCTGCAGACCTGCGAAACGTTTTGCGGCGCGAAGCGGCGAGAGAACGAGTTGGGTAACGCCCGGACGGCCATGCGTGCCTCGCGAATATCTCCCTGCGGTTCTCTGAAGTCGGGGAGGTCGGTTTCGGCAGTGACCAGCAGTTTGAAGATCTCAAATAGAATATCGGAAGGACATTTCTGTGCGACGGAGGTCGGTCTTCGAGGTTGGGAAGTAAAGGTTGGGTGTGCTGTCTTTCTGATCGTTCGACGTGCCATCTTGCAGATGAGGGTAGGAGGGTAAGGATGGAAAGGACAGATTTAATGTGCACTGGCCGCGTCGCGCTTGAGCGGACAGAACAATGAGGTTGGTTGCTTGTGGCCCGCAAAGTTCCCACATAACCACTCTCCGCGCTTTGTCGCGTCCCCATTTCGAGCTCTCGTGACGAAGCAAGGCCTGGAATGAAGACAATTTAGATATACGTACAGAGATTGACTGGCAATCGTTAACGTACATGCGCAAGATTCCGGTCTGATATTGTTCATCGCAAACTCACCGCTAACTCATTTCGCTCCCAAGATTCGAGAATCTTCAATATTCCGCCGGGAAATGTTAGTATCTATGCGTTCGTGCAAAGACCTTTGATCCACTCACGAAGTATCTGTTAGCTTGATGACAAATGCCACGGGTTCAAAATCTACGTTGAGAGTGAGTCAGACAGACGTCCACTCTTCCGCAGCGCTTCCATATTGTCCCGCAACAATCTCGATTCGACCCGTCAAAAAGATTCGAAAGGAGTGGCTTTGATCGTCTGGGCGACGTTGTGAACCATTTGTAACGAGCAAGCTTCGGACTGTTTGAAGTGAATCATCTAACACCTCGTATCATTTCAATTTCTCAAACTCACCTATACGTACAAACGTCTTTCATACAGACCGCCCGTGCCACGGAGCGGCGCCCAAGAGTAATGCGAGAGCACAGACAGCCTTAAGCGCAGATAGGACGACATGACGAAGCGATGTAGATGGCAGTCCCTCAAAGGCTCAGACAGCTCGTCGGTCGCTAGAAGATTGGCCGGATAAAAAGTGAAGAATCTGTAAGGTGAGAGGAGAATGAATCTTCCCGAAATGGCACAGTCAAAGACGGGCGCAAAATCATCGTAATAGAGTACGATACGGAAATACGGAAGTTCCATTGAGGGCTCTGTAACGCAGCGCCGGAAATCTCAGGGACGTCTCGCCGAAGATTGGAACGAACATACCCGGTTGTTGGTTTCTTCGTGAACCTTGCACGAATTTCAGATTCAGCAAACCGATTTGATTCTTTTCTGAAGCATGAAGGGAAGGACATAGATTACCGGTGTATCTATAGTTTTGAAAAATCACTTTGGGATAATGTTTCCATAATCAAGAAAAGCTAGGTCCGCTCACCAGTGATGCAGGATACGATGGCTGAAAATGCGTCACCAGCTGACACCGCTACCATGAATAACTTGTTCTCGTCTTGAAGTTTCCGATTCCGACGGATCGACGACGTGAACACCCTCCGAGAAAGCCAAAGGAAATTCCGTTCGCTTTCGATCATCGAAAGGAAGATGGTTGAAAAATGCTGCCAGCCAAATCACTTGCAGATTTTCTAAAAGATGATTGATCGTTTTTGCACCCTTCATCGTGATAACTGAGAAAATATGTGTGTTCGAACAAGATCTGCGAGGATTGGGAAAAATTAATGCACGTCCCACGTCTGAACTTTTTCGCAAATAAGCTCACTAAAATGTTTGTCGTCATCGAATTTGAATTGCTACGGCGACTAGTTGCTGGCTACTTAAAAAAGCTGAGCTTATGAATCTGTTGAGGGAAAAGAGTAAGATCGATCCGTCGCTGCACCCTCTGAGAGACAACAGTGACGAATATCGCAACAGGCTCTTGAGATGATGGAACCGACGCACGTGGATGTAAACGGAGAGATATCGAGTGAGAAATGCTAACCAACAGCAGTGGCGGAGACAGCACCTCATATCAAGGGATGGCATTAACTATGCCACTCACACTTCGATGCGAATAAGGTGCTTGGTGGCGTTTCGTCGAGTTTCTTTCCACATTGCTCTCGAAGATGCCAACTTCACTCATCAACGGAGCTCATGATGTTGCTGAGTCTGTTCCCCTCATCGGAAGTAACAAGGCAGGACCGGGCTATAGCAGGCGGAGAGAGAATTGGTCGTGAAATAAGAGCATGACTGCGTAGCATCCGTCTGCATGTCACAATCTTGCTTTGTTACTTGCACCTCCGCGCCTGCCGTTGTACAAGAGATCGCAGTTAGTAGGAGTTTAGAGGTACAGACAGGACGGCCAACCCACAGACCTGGCTTATCCGGAATGTCCAAAACGAACTTTCTCCGCCGCGAAAAGTCCCGCAACCAACTATCCTTCCAAAGAGCAGGCCATAGACAGGAGCGTTTTTCTCAGAGCGTTACACGCCACAAGGTTGATATCTTCGAGATCCAATCCGAGTCGACGACTTCCAAAGCATGCCACGAGATAGCAACATGGTGTCAACGTTCAGCTGAGTGCCGTGATATCACTTACAGTAGTTGCTTGGGCAGTCGTGACTTTTTCGTGGCAAAATTGTTGGCTAGCTTGAGGCATGACGACTTGAATCTGTTGAACTTGAAGAGCGAAGGCAACTTTGGTACAGTGATGAGTATCCCCAACCTTTGTGGGCATGATCGGCGTTACCGGTGGCTTCCGCAGTTACTGGGTCCGACTCGGAAATACACTCGGCGTCTAGGTGAAGCGCCCATTGAGCCTTCGCACATACCATTGATATTTTTCCGTTAGTAGTACAGTAGTAGTACTTAGTAGTCCAAGCAATAATTAGTACTTAGTAGTCCAAGCAATAATTTGAATCTCTACGGTAGCGATGACTCAATCTCGGTTGACACCAGGCATTGCTTTTGATATCATAAAATTGTTTCAACTCCGACAAGCCAGCGTCGATGTGCCTGCAGGCTGCATCTACAACTGTACTAGTAGTATATCATAATTCCATGTAAATCAGTCATACTGCGTTCACTCATTTCCGCGGATAGTTCTATTTGGCACCCCGGTTGCGGGGGGTTGCGGGGTATTTGCCCGATCGGGACGTAGCTTCGTGGGACTCCGAGTTTAGAGTTTTGCTCGGCAACACCGGCAAACGACTTCCCCGCCCGCCGCGCCGTCCAAATTGGGACGGATCCCGCCCTTCGTGCCGCCTCGCCAGAAACAAGGCAGAATAAAGGCTTTTACGGTTTAGTAAGTGTCGTGTATTCTCTTGAGTTGGTCTCTCTCTCCTTTTGTTCGGTTTTTCTGCATGTTTTTTGCTATTTTGTTTTCTTTACTGTTTTATTATTTGGTTTTTGATTTTTTCTGTTCTGACTTTGTTCATCGCTTTTTGTAGTGGTTCTGTTGTTGTACAAGTGTGTTGAGTGCTGGCTGTGGTTTTTGACTTTATTATTGGATACTTGTTACGCGTTAGAAGCCTTTATTCTGCCTTGTTTCTGGCGAGGCGGCACGAAGGGCGGGATCCGTCCCAATTTGGACGGCGCGGCGGGCGGGGAAGTCGTTTGCCGGTGTTGCCGAGCGAAACTCTAAACTCGGAGTCCCACGAAGCTACGTCCCGATCGGGCAAATACCCCGCAACCCCCCGCAACCGGGGTGCCAAATACTGTACCATTTCGAACTATTCGGCCCCCCGTGTGACGCGTGACACTTTTGACGGATTCGGCCCTTCGGCAGACTGTCCAACCGGCCGTGACCACCCGCCATAT
>KQ086146.1:0-46175 GCA_001020605.1 Schizopora paradoxa | reverse complement strand
TACAGCAAAGCTATGCAAAAGGGATCCCAATTGTATGCAAAATCTGCATAGCTGTATGAAATCATAATCAATTTTTCCCAATTCCAAACAAAACACAGCTAAACCAACACAACAATGAAAACGAGGAAGCGAAACCAAAGCATCACGTGATTTTTGACCTTCCAAAAAGGAATCCCAGAGCCCCATCAACCCTTTCTCCTTTCTAAATCTCATTCCATTCGATTTCTACAGTCGAGTCGGGGATCATTTGAACTTCGGACGGGAATACTATCAATCTTACTTCAAATGCGAGCTGTTCTTCAAAGAGTAGCAAAGGCCTCCGTCGAAGGTCGTCGTCTTTCTTCTTCCAACCCCGGACCCCAGATATCGACGCTTCTCTTGCAGTTGATTCCGTTGTCATATCGCAGATATCCAAGGGACTTATGGTTCTCGTAGGGATTGCTTCAGGTGTGTATAATCCTTCCTTGCTGTCACACTTTCATGACTGAAGTCTGATACGTTACAGACGATACCGACACCGATTTACAGTACATTGCAAACAAAATGTGAGGGTAAATTGAGGTTTTATCATGCACATAATTAATGATATCGCGATAGATTGTCCTTGAGAGTATTCGATGATCCTCCGGGTAACTCCATGTGGAAGAGAAGTGTCAAGGACATTCAAGGCGATATTCTCTGCGTTTCACAGTTTACTCTACTCGCGAAAACAACGAAGGGGAACAAGCCTGATTTTCATCTCGCCATGGTACGTTTCGTCAAAGCTAAAGGAAAGAATAAGGGTGTATTATCTGTTTTTTTCTACAGGGAGCCGAGAACTCGAAGCAGATGTATAGCTCTCTTTTGTCGCGGTTAGGCGAATTGTATGACCCCGACAAAATCAAAGGTAAGAAGACCCTAGAAGTCTCATTTGCGCATTGCAATCGTGAATGATTGATGACTTATCGATTCGCTTGCATAATTTCAATCTCCTCTAGATGGAAAATTCGGAGCGATGATGAACGTCAGCTTAACGAATGAGGTTGGATTGCTTTCTCTTTCAGCGCTACCCATGATCTGACCCTATCCATGGACCAGGGCCCCGTCACAATTATAGTCGACTCTCGGAAGCCTGGCAACGACAAGTCATCTAACGGGGAAGTACAGGCTACAGTAGCTCCACCCACTGCTGAATCGCCTGCCAGTGAGGTACATGTACCAAACTAGAAGACTAGTGCAGTACTAGTACCACTGGGCTCTATTACGCGACTATGATACGAGTATTTATGCTTCAAGTTTGAATACTCAAAAAAGATTACAGACGGAAGTCTTTGCCCTTGTCACTGTCTGTGACTAGAACTGGATCGCACCGAAATAACCGTTTTACCACGTGGGAATCACGTTCCGTTCACGTCCGTTTTTGGCGAAGATCGTCGCGTTGCGAAATCGCGTCTTTCCCTGTCACCACCACCACCATTCCAACAACAACACCACGACTGACCAACCTTCACCATCTGCTTTTCCCAAAAATAACAATGAACAATCCTTCTTATCAAGAGCTCGCACGAGAGTATGGGCTGGATGACGAGGAATACGAGGAGTTTGCTGATGAATTCGCGAATGAGCCCAAATTTGACATAGAGCCTGTGAGTGCGATTACCCTCAAACTCGTCCAATCTGTCTTACCCTCAAATGCAATCGACTAGTCCTCTGAAGGACCAGAAGGTGAGGATGAAATGACTTTCCATCGATATCGGCTCACTGATATGGTGGAATAGCACGCAGTTACAATGGTGCTAGCGCTGTTGCATCTGTTCCTCGGCAAAGTCAACGTCCATGGGATAACTCGCAAATGTATCATCATCAGAGCTCTGACGACTCTCAGCAAATCCCATCGAGTCCGACCCCTTTTCGCTTCCATCACAGAGATGTTCCTGCTTCAGAACCTCCTCCTGTGCATACCCCTTCTCAACCTACGACAGTCAAGAGTACATGGAACCATCCCATGAGAACAGGTCTTTCTCCCCCTTTCTCCCCCATATTCCACTCTGACGCTTTCCTTGTGGAGAATCAGGCGCATATATGCAGGGAAATACCCAAGGTTCTCAGTACACGCAGCCGAGAGGTCAAGAGAGAGGCCATAATCCTCGAAATGCCCATGGAATCCGATTGCGACCCGTATCCGAACTTCGTAGGTATATGAAATCTCAAATGGAAGACAAGTAACAATTACTTTTTGCAGCGGACGTCTATCGCGGATTATTCAAATTTGGTGTATTCAATGCTGTACAATCCGCGTGTTATGATGTGGTAAGAGCCGTCGATCCCTTCAGAGACTATATCCATTTCGTGATCTCAACCCTACGTGTAGATAATGAACTCTAAACAGAACATGGTCTGATTAATCTCTACTAATTACAGTCATTAGAAACTCACTACTTCAACATTGACTAGGTCGTTAGTGGTAAGTCGCTGTATAACTGCCGGATTCTCCTATCTCCTTATTTCCTTCTGAATAGCGCCCACCGGGGGAGGGAAAACAGTTTTATTTGAATTAGGCATTATTCAAACCCTCATTGAGTCTGGCCACAAGCCTTCTTCGAAATGCGTTTACGTTGCCCCTACTAAGGTGATCACCCATTTTTTTTCAAAAAAAGAGATCACTATTGAATACAATCCAGGCACTTTGTTCGGAGAGGTTCCGTGATTGGAATACCAAACTCGAGCCATTAGGTGTAAAATGTGAACAACGCATTCGCAATTCGTCTCTCTTTTACTGAACACTTATAGGCATAGAGATGACCGGAGATACGGTTCAGTTGGGTAAAAGCGCATGGTCTGAAGCAAAAAATGCAACAATCATGTAAGCTGCTCTGGGCCTATCAATTTCGAACATAATTATAGCTGACAATTAACGCTCCAAGCGTGACTACAGTAAGTGACTATCGTACGTCAACTAGTACTCCTCTCTGACGCCCTTCGAGGGAGAAAAGTGGGACAGCTTAACTCGTAGCTGGTAGTGTCTTGTGTCTATTTTTCTTCCTCTTATGCTCATGAGTGACTTTTAGGCATGAACATGACGGTTTCTTATCCGAAATTAAACTTTTCTTGGTAGACGAAGTAGGTCATTCGACTCATAAGAAAGCACAATATTGATGTCAAAACCAAGGTTCACATTCTGAACGAATCTCGCGGGAGCACACTTGAAGTCGTAATCTCACGAATGAAAGCCCGCGCTGAGAAAGTACGGTTCATCATGGTGTCTGCGACGGTCCCAAACATCCACGACATTGCTAATTGGATTGGTAATCCAACTATTGGTCCCTCTGCGTCTGCTATTGTTTTTGAGGTTCGGATTCTGATACTCTTTCGCGCGAGCCTCTCATAGTTTCCACTAGTTTGGAGACGAATACCGCCCATGCAAACTTACCCGTCACGTCCACGGGTTTCCGAGGAAGCAGCAGAACGACTTTCAGTTTATGAGAACCCTTGATTTCAAGCTTTACGACATCCTACTGCAACATCACACGGCCAAGCCGATGCTTGTCTTCTGCCCAACACGAAAAGGTCTATTAGTCGTCCTAATTACCGTGGTCATTGACCTGACTCCTTGACTATGAAGGTGTCGTTGCTACTGCGGAACAGTTACTCAAGAATTACGACGAGAGTGTCGCGATTCGCAAGAAAACGCCGTGGGTACCCGGGAAAATGTAGGAGCTCCCTTATGGGTGCAGAGTCCATCTTTTGACGATGACTTTACATCTTAGAATTAACAGAAGCTTTCACGATGCGCGGTTGGAAAGTTCGTATCTATATCTCGCCATTAACCCGTCTCATCTAATGCACTATAGAACTGGCGAACGCTGGGATTGGTGTCCATCATGCAGGACTTAATATGGAGGATAGACGAGCCACTGAAGCGCTTTTTCTGGACGGTGCTCTTCGTGTCGTCGTCGCAACTTCGGTAAGCTAACTGATGATCATTTCTTATCTGTATCTAACCTTGCCATAGACGCTGGCTGTTGGCGTGAACTTGCGTAAGTGGCGAATTTGGGTTGGAAACACAAAGCTCAGTTACTTAACTTAGCTGCGCATACTGTTGTGATCAAGGGCGTGAAGCTTTATCAAGCTAATGCATGGCAAGAATATTCAGATCTAGATATTGTTCAGATGATTGGTAGGGCTGTAAGTGACGACCTTCTCCACCGAAGATGTTTATTGATACGCAATCATCGGGTAGGGTCGACCTCAGTTCGGTGAGTACCTGCGTCTCGTTCTTCGAGTTTAAATTTCTAATCACAGAGTAGACAAGGAAGGGGTCGCAATCATTATGTGCGAATCAGAACTCGAGGGTAAATACAGAAACATGATACAAGGGAAGACCGTCTTGGAGAGTTCCCTCCACCATAATTTGGTTGAGCATATCAATTCGGAGATCGGCATGCGTTCAATAACGAACCTCGTATCTGCTAAAGAATGGATTAGAAACTCCTTCCTTCGCCAACGAATCCAGAAGAACCCAGGCCATTATCAAATCGGAAAAGCAGCCAACCAGACTTGGGAGGAGAAACTCGATGAAATGGCGTCGCAGTCTATTGCGACACTGAAAGAGACGCAGCTTATAAATGACGATGAAGGTAATGGGGTCGATGGGCTGGCCCCGACAGATTATGGAGTGATAATGAGCAAGGTTAGCAATTATCCCTGAAACCTCCATCCAAAACACTTATCTATACGCACACTTTAGTACTATATTCGCCAATCAACTGTAAGTGCATATATACAAGGTTTTCCAGTTATCTTATGATGGATGAAATCCAAGATGGGTATGATCATGAAGATGCCTGAGCGAGCAAGTGTTCGAGAAATCGTAAGTCTTCTTTGAGGCAGAGATGGAATAGAACTGACATATATCGCACAGCTTGAAATCATTTCCAGTGCAGATGAGTGCGTTCGACGGACATTCAGAAGGAGCGTGCGGATTATCTGATTATCGTTTTACAAGACTTGGCGACGTAAAGCTTCGGGGAGGAGACAAGCAGGTCAGCTCACAGCCGTTAATAATGAATACATTGATTTTGCTGATGAAACCGCAAACATCTCCAGGCTTACTCCAAACTGAAAGATCATAATGACATTCGGTACAAAATCAAGAAGGTGGAGAAGGCCTCTGATAAGACATTTCTACTCATTCAGGTCAATGCATATAGTCACTATTACAGCATGCTCGCATCTAAAGTTTCTTATTAGGCTGTTCTCGGCGGCATCTCGCTAAGTTCCAACGATTTCAAACCCACAGACAGTCAACCTGCTTTGGAGGCGCTCTCGGTTTTCAGACATACGTCGAGGATTGCTCGAGGTAAACTCCGTAAACCTTTGACCACAACTTTCGTTTACGCATGATCACAAGTGGTCGTCGAGGTTGCTATAACTAATAAGAACGGTGCTCAGTTGAAACATGGGATGGAATTGTGGGTCATTTCTCTTATTCTCATAACACACCGTTCGAGAACTACCGTGCTCCAGACTAAGGTGCCTCACTGCAAAAGCTTGGGAAGATAGGCCTGTAGTGTTGAAACAGGTGGATTCGATTGGAGAGAAATCGTATGTAGACTGACAGTTAACTAGCTAACAAACATCACTCACGTTCTGCTAGCCTTAAGGTACTCGCGGAGGCCGGTATAACAACTTTACAGGCCTTGAAAAGTCAGGAACCTATCCGTATTGAAGTGGTGAGTTCCTATTATATGCCAATGCATTGCCTCGCTGACAAAATAAAAGCTATTAAACCGTCGGCCACCGTTCGGACATGAGATACTCGCGTTCGTCAACGATCTTCCTCAATACGACGTCAGTATTGTCGAGAATGGAGTTCGCACTTTCGGCGGAAAGAGACCGGTCGAAGTCGACCTCGACATAACGTGTAGCATTTTAGCAACGAGCAACGCCAAGGGTTCGAGGAACACCAAGCAGAAATCCCGTTCGAGCGGAATGGCGAGCATTTTGACGTTAACGTCTGACCTAGACTTCATCGACTTCCGTAGGACAACGTGAGTGCTGAGTATCGATCGCGGTTTTTTTTCTCTAGCTAAGCTTGCTTGCATGGAAGGAACAAATATTTGAAAGACACGAAGGCCTTCAATGTGACCGTCGAGCTCCACAAGCCTAGCGTCGCTATCAACGTGCTCATCAGCTCTGTGAGTGCTTTTTGATGTCGCAAATTGACAAAGGACGATTCACATTTTGGTCATCAGGAAACTTTTGCAGGTTTGACCGTCGTGAAGACTTATAAGCCCAACGTTCCCGCCTCCGAATATCCGACCCGAGATACGCGCCCGAAGGATGCAGTCGTGAGTGTAGTTGACGATTGGCCTCAATTGATGCTTCATTGTCTTGATACCAGGCGGAAACTCTTGAAGGATTTGAGGACAATCCTGACTTTTGGAACATGGACTTCGAGGATGATGAAGACGTGAAGCCGATCATGAACTCTCCATCGAAAGGTAGACATGTAGCCTCTATATTCGATGTTGGACCTAAATCATTGTCGAAGAAAATACCCGGCAACACAAGAGCGTACTTCAAGGTCTGGACTCAATTGCAAACGAATTCGCGCCGAAAAGGCTTCCAAACGGAAATTACGAGTCAATCTTTTTTAGTTTTCATATTGGCACGAATGTTCTAAGCAATCTACAGGTGCAATCACGCGTGCAAGGACAAGTCGAAATGCAGGCACTATTGGTGAACGGACAATGCGTCTTTGCGATTTTGTTGATTCTAACCGTCAAAACAGTTGCAGGGAAGGTCTAGAAAAGCCTTTGAACTCGACAAAGAGCAAAGCGGATTCGAAGAAAGGTGCGTCGTTATCCTTCTGAAATTCTCGTGGCGGACGCATACAACCTGAAATCCAAAAGACCCTACCTCGAATGTGTCTCAAAAGACCAAACAAACTGCAGGTTCGACTATTACGAATAGTGGCGACAAACGGCTGCAGCACCTGGAAACTATTCATCAAAAGACTGGAGTCAAGAAATCGCTCGGCATAACTGAAGGGAAAAGGATCAGGCTTGATGTCGGAAAACCCGTTACGAGCACGCCAGCGAACCAGAAACCTAAGAAATTTAGCCAAAAGCCTCGAGCGGACCTCAGATTCAGCCCCGACCCCATCGCGTCACAGCATCTGGATTCTGATAGCGACGACCTCCCTGAGCCTACCTCATTGATTGACAAAGCCCGTGCTCGCCCGACACAGCGCCCTGCGGAACGCTCTTCTGACTTATTCGACTCTGACCCCGACATGGACGCTATAATGCTTTCTGTTGATACTGAAGCAATGGACAAGGACCTACCGAAGAGATCTATCTCTCGGTCCAAGGCCAAAAAACGAGTTGCCTTCCCCTCGCCCGGATCATCTGAAGACGAAAAGCCAAAAGCAAAACGCCAGAAGGCCCCAGCAAAGTCGTATTTCAACGAAGATACTCTGAATAAAACCCTGTTTTTGCCTAGCTCTGAAGGTCATGAAGCTCCGAAGGAAATTAAAGACGAAAGCCTTGTTGTGGATGTGGATGACGGCGACGGCGACGACTTCTGGTACCTAACCGAACCTACAGACACCAACCAGAGCAAATTTGACTTGACGAGCTCATCTGTGACTTTGAACAACTCTACCACTGAAGACCCGTCCTTTCACCACGACCTCACAGAAAAAGAGAACAATACGCTAGATGACGCTGGACCTGGACAGCACGATAAGGCCGATTTTATGGCGGAAGAATATGCGGACTTGGAGAGCTGGCTGAAAAGTGGAGCGGTTGAAATTATCGATTGAACGGTTCAGAAGTGTAGCACTATGCAAAGGGACTAGAAATGTAGATTGCAATAAGATATGGCAACTAATCAATCAATGTCATGAACTCGCTGCTTCAGACTCGTTACTCCCTTCAGGGGGAACTTCAAATATTCTAAGGACACCCCGGAATCGCTCATCCCAAGTGACTTCACTTTCTGGCTTGACGATCTTCCACCCTTCTAAATCAGAACGCCAGCGCAGCTCCTTCTTCAAACGCTCCGAACGTAGATCCACCTCTGTGGGAGGGGGGTATTTCTCCTCGTCCTTTGTCGGCTCTCTCGTCCTGCGGGCGAGTGCTCGAGCTGTCTCTAATCGTTTAGGCAATTCTTTGTAGAAGCCTGCGCGCTCCTTTTCTACCGTCGTCTCCAACTTGCCCACAGATGATTTGTAGAATGACTCGCATGCGCGATCGAAGGTGAGGTCGTCTGGCCCTGGCTCTTCGAATAACTTGTTGGCGCCCTCGTGCTGGATATCGCGAGTGCTACCCATGATGAGGTTGTACGCGCATTCTGCACCCACCTTCACATGGTGCCGCTGAGTGAAGAAGTCGAGGATCATTAATGGCATCTGAGTGAACCCGAGGTAATTTGTGAATGGGACGAGTAGCAAAGGGGGTTGTGGGGGGATGCTTGAGGGAGGAGGGAGATCTTCAGGAGATTTTGAGTTGGGTGGAGAAGACAACGGCTGCTGCTGCTGCTGCACGTTGTACGGAGTGGTGAGAGGTGAAAATGCTTTAGTGGAAGGTGATAGACGCGACGCAGTTGGGATGGGTTCGCCGTCAGCGACTAGTCCAACGGGAGCGTCGAAATCGTCGGGCTCATCAAACACGTCGTCTCCATCCAGAGCGCGCACGACCTCTTCCTCGCGATCGCGGACCTGAAGGCCGCCGGACCAGCCACGTCGGAGACCTTCCATGTACTCTTTGAAAGTCTGACGACCGACGATGATACTGCCGCCTTGCAGCTCTTTTTGCTCTTTTTGCTGAGGCGAGAGACTGGAGGGAAGTGGTATGAGTGATTGCTTCGGATTCTCCAGCCCTGCTGCAATACGGCGTTTGGAGATGATGCGATCTTCAATAGTGCGAGTTACGTCCCCAAGTCGTTTACCGTTGACAATCTCGTAATCCACAGCTGCAGCAACGAGTACGGGCTATATTCAGTAAGTTATTTAGCGAATCAAGGAGTAGCAGATAGAGTAGCGGACCTTCACGTACTTCCTAAAGTAACGTACCCCTCGAGAATAGTCATCGTCGCCCGGCCATTTCGCCGCGAAAACCGTCACCTTTCGCGGAAGGTCCGAGCTCGCCATAGGCACCTGTGCAAGGTGTTCGACCCGGCGTACATATCCTTCACGAATTTCTCGGCACTTTCGTCTGTCGTAGACGTATGCACCGACAACGGAGGAAGTGACCCCAAGAAAGATGAGCCAGTTGCGGGATGGCAGACGAGGTCGCCGTATCCACGATTCCGGGATGCCTGTGTAGCGAAGGGCAGCGTAAATCCCACCGCGAGCTGTGTTAGCTCCTGGCGTCGGCGGGGTCGTCGTCGTCGCTGCACCCGACGTCGACGAGGACGGGGACGGGACAGCGGCAGGCTCGCTCATGGACGTCGATCACACTTTTTGGTTTCCATGAAATTTCCTTCACCCTTCGGACATTGCCGACGCCTTTAGCCTTCGCCAATCGCAGCGCGAGGGACGCGTACAGCCACAGTTCTACCTTTTGACCTCCAACCTTGCGCTCAAGTCGACTTGAACTCTCGTCGAACATCATCATGGACAAGGAAGCAAAGTCGGACTATGACTCCGTAGTACTGGAAACAAGTATGGGCGATATACAGATCGAACTGTACTACTTACATGCTCCCAAGGTATGTTGGCGCCGGTCCGCCTTCAAGTTCGATCGAACATCAACGAGCATCTCACCGTGTTGTTTCCATAATTTATCCAGACGTGTAAAAACTTCGCAGAGCTCGCAAAAAGAGGGTATTACAACAATGTGATATTCCACAGAATCATACAGGTGAACTTCTTGTCTCTTTCTCCAATCAACCTGGTGACGGTCCGCTCACTATTTTCGAAGGAATTTATGATTCAGTCTGGCGACCCAACAGGAACAGGACGAGGCGGCACCAGTATCTACGGGAATAAATTGTATGTGAACGCATCTATCGCTAATAACACCGTGAAGATTTAATTGGAATGTATCGCCAGTGAAGACGAGATCCATCCCGAGCTGCGATTCACTGGCGCTGGAATAATTGCAATGGCGAACTCCGGGCCCAATACGAACGGTCCGTTCGATGCATGCATTCGTCGAACGACAGAAACATGATGTTCTTCTTTGATACAGGTTCTCAATTCTTCATCACGCTGGGTCCCACTCCCTATCTCGATACCAAGCACACGATCTTTGGCAGGGTGAGCTCAGGAATGCGAGTCGTTGAGCGATTGGGAGCCGTCGCAGTGAACGCTCAGGACAGGTTTGTAAAGGCCCAGATCTAGACCTCCACCGCGCTCAGGATTATTGACCAATCCGTATCTCTACAGGCCAGTCGAGGACGTCAAGATTCACAAAGCCCGTGTCGTCTCCGGTTTTGACTGAATTCGAACCATGTTTTCGATACAGATGTGCCTCACACGAACATGAGAAGGGCGCGCTTCGGTCCCTATCTTGCGGCCCAACTGGTATACGTAAAAGCAAAGCAGAAGCAGCTGTCTGGGCAGGCTCGGACGAATTACAGAGGTTCACCGCATGACCCTCTATCACACTTTGAATGCGTTTGAAGCCCTATTTGGCATTCCCCCTCCCCCAACGATTGAACTCAAAATGCGTACAATCCGACGCCCAAATGTATTTTATCTGTCACAAGTCGGTAGTTTACCACCGTTATCTCAGGAATAGACGAAAGTTCTCATTCCCTTAGGCACCAATACTGAGTATATATACTCATATGTTTGCTTATCGTGCGCGGTAGGGTTACAGTGACATTTTTTCATCTAATAATATGATTGAATGCTACAGCTAGCAGTACATGACGATTGCGAAACTACACTTAAGAATAATAACTCCTGGAACGCGATATATCTTAACGAGACAAAAATGAAGGTGCACGAGAGAGTGATCAATGAAATGCGAAGTCCATGCAAATGCCTGGCGAAGGAATGAAACTCGAAAGCGTCGGTTTACTTCCTCCTCGTCCGAGGCTTAGTCGGTGACTCATCGTGGAAGGGAAGCTGAGGAAGAGGCGAGGACGCAGAACCCACATTATCGAGGAAAT
The DNA here is from genome assembly GCA_001020605.1 of Schizopora paradoxa. Lineage (NCBI taxonomy): Eukaryota > Fungi > Basidiomycota > Agaricomycetes > Hymenochaetales > Schizoporaceae > Schizopora > Schizopora paradoxa. The sequence goes on along the minus strand of KQ086146.1, from coordinate 35,069 downwards.
GTGGAGGAAGACTCAATCCTCCAGCCCCGGAAGCTGGCTTTGACGACCGAGAACGAGGTTTTCGTGAGGACGAAGCCCAAGGTAGGCGGGGGGTCGGAGCGACGATACCGTCCCTGTCAACTTCTAAATCGTCTTCCATGTCCCTATCCGAATGGACGACCTCAAGATCTTGATCCATAGCATCCGCATCCGCTTGTTCCATCTCGTCGTCCTCGTCATCCGTAGAATCGTCATACATCCCGTTTGCTGGTTCCCCGTGCCAATCATCTTCATCCTCACCACCGAAATCCCACACGTCCAGCACCGTAGCTTCCATACGGTTACTGGCGGCAACACACCACCTTCCTTCGAAAACGACTTGCCAAACACCCTGAATGTTGACGAGGAAGTCTCTCACAAATGATCCATCGCGGATATCCCACATCTTCAACGTTCCGTCCGAACCACTCAATACCTTGAACTCGTCGTGTTGGAAGCAAGTGATGGCTCCAGTATGCGCAGCGAGCGTGTGCTTCAACTCTCCTGTATCTGGATTCCAAACCCGTAATGTGGAATCCGCAGCCGCCGACACTAGATGAGAAGGAGAAAGCCCAAGCAAGCCCACTAAAGAAGTATGTCCCGTAAGCGTATGAACGCATTGGCCAGTTGCTAGGTTCCAAACACGGACGGTACCGTCCATGGAGCCCGAGCATGCTTGATTCCGTGTCGGATCCAAGACAACGGAGTAAACTGTAACATATATTATAAGCGAAATTCCTCGGGTCACAATAACGGGAAGACTTACCCTTCTGGGAGTGCCCTACGAGGACCCACCGAGGTTGGCCTGTAATGATATCCCATATCCGAACGGTGCAGTCGTAACTACCTGACACTAAAGTGCGACCCCGAGCAGCCAACGCTCGAACGGCGTGGTCGTGGCCCTCAAGGAGGTATTTGTGATATGGGTTCTCCTCAGCGTCCTCCTTTGAACACTAAAGATAAGTAAGTGCCATTGATCAAGAGTTCATTATGACATACGTCTGCTGGATCGCCGTCGTTGACGTCTGCGCCATAGCACTTGTATTCCTCGTCACCTGGCTTCGGCAAAGCCCAAACGCGAAGGGTGTGGTCACGACTTCCTGTGACAATCATAGGACGCTTTGGCCAACGTTCCTTCCGGACAATCCCATCATCCCCGACTACGTCAACCCATTCCGGCTTAACGATGGCCAGACAACGAACGGTGCTTGTATGCCCTCCGAATACATGAGTGCAAAGACCAGACTTCAAGTCCCAGATGCGAACAGTCCTGTCGGTTGATCCCGAAACCAGGGTATCCTTTGTGGCGGCGAGAGCCCATACACCGCCCTGGTGTCCCTCCAGAGAACGAATGAGTTGACCAGTATATGGAGAATATACGTGTATAGAGTTATCGTCGGAGGCGGAAATGATTCTATCATGCGAGAAGATTAGGCAAGTAACAACATGCGAGCCGTGCGCTGCGATCTGTATTCGTCTAGGATGGCTGTTCTGTAACCACCTTGTGCGAGTCAAGTGTCTTGATTTAAATAGGATTTTGTATGGGTGCGGTAAAGGGAGCGTCCGAGGAATGGTCAGAATCGTCCTTCGTCTCATGGCGACGACGTGCTTCACGAATTGGTTTTCGCTGTCGCCACCGAACCAAATTCTCGTCGATCTCATTAAATCCTGCCATAGGACAGGATCTGCGTCGATTATCCCCCTCCATGATTTCGAAACCCGTGACGCTCGTGTAAGGGTTGAAAACGGAAGGAAGCTAAGGATGTGAGAAACAAGCTCGTGCGGAAGCAATGTCAGGAAGTCGCGAGCAAGAGTGGGTGTCAGGACGGAATGCAGCGTTCGCAGCACGGGAAGAGGTGAATGTCGGAGGAATGTCAATAAGATATGGGATTGCAGTGATGGTGGAAGTGCGCTGAAGTGGCTCAGCATGGAAGGGAGCGTTAACAAAGTCGTAAGGGAGAGGTCCGGTTGCAAAGGCGCCAGTAACTGTGGTGAAGACGCGCCACTGGGAGGCGCCGATGGCAAAAGAGGGGGAGGAGACGCAGTGGGAGACGGTAGAGGAGATGGAGGGGCAGCGTTGTTCATCGTGACTATCCCAGATTGATGCGCTGGTCTTGCTTTCTTCCTTGGGGGTGGCGTGTTCACGTCGACCTCCTCGATGCCGTGCATCACGATGTCGCTGTTCAAGGACCTCTTCCTTCCATACCTTTCAATGGCTTCATTGAGACCAACGAACTTTCCCTGCTCGGACGCCTCGTCTCTCTTCAGCATCCGCCAACCACGTCCAGCAACTACTTCGTCGTCATCGTGCATGTCGTCGTCGCCATCTTCGCCATCACGAAATGTGGCACGTGTCCCGTTCGGAAACACGAGAGGAAATCGACGTAAAGTGGATGGTAAAGGTGCATTGAGCAGCGGGAAGAGCTTGTTGTCCTTTGGCGAAGACGGGGCGGGGAGGGCAGGTAACGGAATGGGCGCGTACGTAGTCGTGGTCGTAGTGGTCGTGACAACTCTTTCATACACCGTCAATAATGCTCGTCGTTGAACACAATATAGCGAACACGTACTTTGTCGTCGATAACGACGGTGCAAGAACCAGCATTGGCCGCTGAGAGGAGCTCATGGCGAGCGGCGGGAGAGGAATGTGTTGCTCACTGTCTTCGCGGCGTGAGGGAACGGGCCACTTTAGGCGAGCGAGTGCCTTCGGTCAACTGCTTCAGTCGCCGCTTGAACTTCTCGCTAGTTGCCGAACCGCGTGCTCGCCGACGACAGCAGACGGCACGACGTTCCTGCGTCGGGCAACGATGGGCAAGAAAAAGAGCAAGAAGGCCGTAAGCAGCTTTCATTTATACCTCTATCACTTTCTAAGCATAATTAACAGGTCATCCGGCCGTGGTGCTGGTACTGCGAGCGAGAGTTCGAGGATGAGAAAGGCACGCTTTGGTTCAATCGCCTTCATATTCGTATTGCTAACAACTTCGCAACATGCAGTTCTTATGCAACACCAGAAGGCGAAGCATTTCAAATGCAAGATCTGTCCTCGTCGGTTGAACACTGCAGGTGGTCTAGCGGTTCATATTCAGCAGGTACATAAGTTGGAACCAGAAAAGTGCGTATGAACATTTCGTCGAGTCACGCAAGCGTCTAACTGTTCTTTTTAACAAGCCTTCCAAGGATTGAGAATGCCTTGCCAAACAGGGATGGCTATGAAGTGGAGATCTTCGGTATGGAGGGTATTCCAGCATCAGACGTTGTCGACTACAAACGTAAAAAGGAGCTCGAACTCGGTCTGACACCCGGTACTATCTCTCAACCACCAGCGAAGAGGCCCAAGTTTGAAAACCGGGTGCTCACTGCTGACGAGCTCAAGCTACAGCTAGAAGCACACAAGGCTCTTATGGGTGGTTCAGAGCAACCCGCGGTCCAAGCTATGGCACCCGACGCCGCGAGCGGCGCAGTTGTGAACGCCGCTCCTCAGGCTTACGCTGCTCCTCCCCTCATCCCCCCAGGCGCGCCAGGTGCACCTCCTTTCATGCCGCCGGGTGTCATGCCTCCCCCCGGTCTCTCAGGCGCCCCTCCTTTCCCGCCCCCGTTCCCGGGCGCTGCTGGTATGCCTCCTAGGTACGTGATCAATTCACTCTCTTTCTCAAGTTTCCAGAGAAACAGATGTTTAATACGCGTCATTATAATAGTGCACCGCCCGGGTTCGTCATGCCGCCCGGTATGCCACCAGGTATGCCGCCGCCTGGCATGATTCCTCCAGGGATGGGCCCTCCTGGTATGCCGCCATTTGCACCTGGTGGGATGCCTCAAGGGATGCCTCCCTTCATGCCTCCTCAAATGGGCCAAAATCCGCCAGGCATGCCTCCTCCAAATCTTGCTGTCCCAGGCGGCGCCCCTCCTGGTATCAGCCCTCCTCCTGCCTCTACAACGCCGCAGACACCGTCTGTATCAACGCCGACGCCAAGTTCTCGCCCTCCGGCAAATGTGACACCGACGCGACCGCCGCTGCCCAATCCTGCTCGAAAGCAGGAGAACCCAGAAATGAAGAAAGGTCAGGTACTCAAATACAACGACGCGAACTATTCTCCGGTCAGTTCCTGTTCTTTTGTGCTTTGATATATTCAGTGCTGATTGATTTGTCTCAAACAGGAAGAGAATCGTGCGTACGATCCAAAATATTACTTCTCACCTACACAGGATCAGCGGGCCCCAGAGGATACCAGAGGGAAAAAGAGGGCTCGCGCAGAAGATTTCCTATGATCGGCCCTTAGGAGGTCAATATTTATTGCCGTTGTTGTACTTCTCTGTGCTGAATGCGTGTATATGAAGATCGATTTTTGAGACTCAGATAATACCACACGAGAGTGGTTCGAGTACGCAGCGCTTTCTTCTACATTTTCTTTCGCTCTCTCTTCAGCAGATCCATAAGGTAACGTTCACTCATGAGTTAAGCTCGAATGTTATAGTCTTTCCGTCACTTTCAAGTTAAGGTTTGTGCTGTGTCGTTCCCTTTGACTGCGCGAATAAATCCAATAGTAGCCAACTCTTCGACGCCTAGCTATCAACTATATCATCAATACGTTCAATAATGGCGTAAGCTGTTTACCGCCTTCATTTCGTCGAGTTCGTCGTCGTCGTCGTCGTCGCGATCAATATCAATCCGGTTATTGCTGGTAAGCGCCGATCCCGCTCAAGTGCGGCACCGAGCACCAAAGTTGCCGCCAAACTATGAAAACACAAAAAATATTCAAACGCCACGAGAGCGCGTGCGCCATGACAGCGGGAGATGCGTCGTAAGATTAAAACGGACGAGCATTGTCATGTCTGATTATTTTCAGTCGCACTTGTAGTACCAGTAGGATAGTATCAAGTCAAAAATTGTCAGTAGTAGCTAGAACAGTGTCACCTAATACACATGCGCCGCGCGTAAAAAAGGCGGCAGTCACTGAGAATAGGAGCTTTATCGGTAGGGAAACCCTAAGCCTTCCATGTTGATAAATGGCTCACTGAAAACACATCCAATGCTTCTTATAAATGACCCGAGGGATTCGTGACACAAGTTTATGTCGAGCACATGGTTTCGGAGTGAACACCTCGTCCGATAATATTTCATTATTGTCAGGAAACGTCATAAGGATGCCACATCACCCCTACGCGATATGAGTGCGTATCCTACCCTTCCTTACCTGAATATCCGACACATTTATATCTTAATTTCCGAGGAAAGATGTGTATTGACTTTACAGTACCATTGCAGATACGGGTGATTAATTCTACAAGTCTACGTACTATACCCACATCCCCTACCCACATGACGAACGCGAAGACAACGCCACAATCTGAAATTTCCTTCTGTCTCCGGATTCATTCGACTGGCGAAAACGAATCAGTCTGTTCTCGGCGCCCGCTGGGCACGGACAACGAATGAGTGCATACACACAGACACAGGGTGCACTGTGCATACACTCACACCCACCCGTCGACTAACGTATGCGTACGTACCATCATCCATCCAAGAGATCCCAAACTACCAAACGGATTAGCCGTAGTAGTACACAAATAAAGAAAGTCGCGCGACGAACGACGACGAAGCAAAACCCGCGGGTCAAAGTAAGTCCAAGAACGTCGAACGCAGGCAGGTGAAAAAAAGGCTGCGTGGTGATGTCGACCTCGCGAAGTCAAACTGGCACGAGCCAACCGAGACGCTGGATCTTAATTTTACCGCGTTTAATAAAGGACAGGGGAAGGAAGGGATCACGGTTCGACTGACTGACTGACTGACTGACTGGCCAGGGGAGGTCAGGGAGGCCAAGAAGAAGGTGTATTGAAGGGCTAAAAAAACAAAGCACTCACTCGCTAACGTGGCGAGGCGAGCCAGTGAGCTGGGGCGGTGGAAACGTGAGCGAGCGAGAACTTGAGACCAACGGCGGAATCGTGCACCTCGTCCGCGTTTCCCGTTCGAACGTGTCTACATCCATGCACGTATACGTTCGGAGACAGTCGCGAGTCGTCGAACCCCTCCCTTTCGTCCCCATCCAAAGATAAATCGAGCAGATCGCAGATGAGGGAGGATGATTCTTTTCCTTCGCGCGTGGACGCCGTCGTGACCTTTGCGACTTTGATTAAGGGGGGCGAAGTGCGAGACGTGGGCCTTCGGAACAGCTGAAAGAAGGGAAGAGAGTCAAGCGTAAATTAGAGGCTTGACATACCTTTCTTTGAATTGCATTGCAGCCTACAGGCGCGTGGCATTGGCAGACCGGAGGGAGGGAGCGTTTTTCTTTCGGAGCTCTTGGAAATCAATTGTTTTGATTTCCGTTCGTCCCTAGGCCTATCCACTTCGACGGATCCCATGGGATTCACTTGCAAGCGCGTAGGTCGAATCGACCACTCAAGCGCCGTCTACTATTATCCAAAGGGCTAAAGGTACGGATTCGAAAGAGTTAGCTCCAAATATATAGATAGTTTAATAGCCCGGGGTATCAGAACGTGCTTAACGAAACTCGAGAGCACAGCGATCCCCACACAGCGACCGAGCGTCCGTCCGCGACCTTCGAATTAATGTATCAGCGGGATGAAACGTATGGGAAGGAATCTGCTTTATCACTGTCGCGTGCTCTTCTCTCCCGATGTCTCGTGCGAAGGCATCAGAGGGTTTGCAGAATTCATACGTACCCCCCGCAGCCACGAGCGAGCGTCATGGACGCCGAATGTTCAGGGAGCAGTACTTAGTAGTACTGTAACGTGCAGGAGGGCGGGAAAGCCACTTGGCTTCAAGGACCCTTTGTTTCGGTACGATCAGGGGTACGAAGGCGTCGACGTATACGCTTCCGCACAGGGATCTGCCAATCGTGAGGGCCTTCGTCGTTGATGCGAGGGAACGAAATACAAAAACGACGTTTAATCTATGAAATGGAATGGGAATAAACGACCAGCTAACTGAGACGAGGGATTGCTAATGCACAAACTCACTTTTTTAAAGCTGTGACTCCGCCCCATACATGGTATTTATATGGAGATGAAAGGGCGGGAGAGATCGCTATGTCCGTCGAAAGGGGGACCTGATGTCCTTTCGAGACAAAGTCGTGAATTGGGGTGTTGAGCTGGCGCTTCGTCGAAGCTCAGGCCAACGCTTAGATTTATTGACGTGCGACGAAATCGAGTCAAAGGGCAACAGCGTACTGTAATGAAATCATTCCGAAAATTGATCAGCGAGGCCGAATAAGCAGGAAAGACGTGCCAATATATCGAGGACGATCGATTCTTTCTCGTTTCGATGTATTCGGATTGAGAGTGCATTCCACGCAAAGCCCACCCAGATTTCGATCGGGGACATCGAGGCGTTTTGAGGTTTCGTAAAACAAGAGGATGGTGAGGCTGATGACTATCATGGAGAGAAAGACAGATAAGCTCCGAAGGGATATGACGTCTTAAAGCTGCAGACAACCTTGCTTTAGATAGCTCCATGTTCTGAGACGAGAACAAAACCCGGGGCCTCGTTGTCTTGGGATGAGACCGGGAGACTCTCATCAGGGTTGGCGCAAATTGCAAGATTGGGAGGTCGACCGCAAAGCGCGCCATAAGGTGAGTGGTGATATTCGTCGACTTCGTCGACTTCGATACCCACCAAAGTCGGGGTGGGCCAACGCGGTCGTCGGGAAAAGAAGGGAGAGGCGTGGTGGGCGAGTGACCTATAATGGATGGGGCGAGAGGTTGACTGGGGGTTGAGAGAACGTATAACCGCGATGATGGACATAGGTGGACTTCCCGCGTGAGCTTCCGTAAGGTGCGTAAGAATGCGCAATCAGAGCGCAAGAATAGGTGGATATCTTGCGAGCACCGCCTCGAGCATGGGAGGACAGAGTGGTCGTATTGTTGATACTATCGCATTGCACCCGTCACGCACATTTGTCAAGGAGAGCGAATGAATGATACTTTATGGAGACGAGGAAGTTACGGGTTGAGAAGGAACGTACGAGGTCGATTGGATCTATCCATTTGAAAAAAGTGATAGTGGTCAGTAAGACTCTGCTATTTTGGCCTCGTTCCAGTGGCACGCCGCAGAAGCAAGGGGGGACACGCGTATGACAGGCCATCTCCCGCTGAAAGGTTATGTGTTGTGTGTGCAGAGGCTCTGAGGACGAAGCTAGAAGGCGTCGAAGGGGAAGGCAAACACTGCGGCACCGAGAGAAAGAGAGGGCGTGACAGGGGTGACAGGCTGAAAAATGAAACCCGAAGTTAGGGGCGCGGGAGTAGCATGCCAAAATTGCTGGGAGCGCGCTGTTTCTCATTCACTCGACGCAGACCGTGACGGCGACAAAGACGAGAATCGAGAACACACACGCCAAATTGGACGCCGAATATTAATATTTTGGGTGCTCACACTCCCCGATTCGCCAGGTGTCCAGTCCCAGTCGAGAGAGAGAGAGAGTTTCCTCTTCCCAGACGCTCCCTGCCCCCAAGCCGAGTCTCTAGACTGCTCAAAATTCAAACAGACGCGTCCTCTATTTCATGTATGTCCCCTCCCTCCTCCCTCCCGCCCTACTCCCTCCCGCTCACGAACAATGTCCTCCCCCTCCCCCGTCCATCTTACCCACTACTATCCCGCCAGTGCACCGCAGCACCTCGACCACCACCACCTCCAGCAACATAATCTCCACCACCACCACCAGCAACAACATCACCAGCACCAGCACCACCAGCACCAACACCAGATGGCGCCCTCTCCGTACCCCCCTCCGCCGCAACACCCACCGCAGCAACCTGATCCGAACCTGCCCCCGCACCCGCAGCTCCCAGCGTCCCAGCAGCAGCCGCAACTGCAGATCGACCCGGCGCTAGCTCTCTACTCTCCCGGCGGCTTCTATGCCTACCACCACCAAGGACCGAACACCCACCATCCTCATATGCCTCCCCCTCATCCGATGCAAGCTCATTTAGCAGTCCCGGGACACTCGCCGGCCTCGTCTGGTTCTCCCTCTGTGGGTTCAGACTACGCTGGAACTCCTCCAGCGGAGAGCGTGGCTTCGTCGTCCGGAGGAGGCGCCGCGAAACGTTCTTCGACGTCTGCGGACGGTAGCAGGAAGAAGTCAAGGCTCAACGAGCAGGAGCCAGAGGTTGACGACGAAGCCGAAATCCCGCCGGAGCTCGTGAAGGTCAAGATGACCCGTGGTTCAAGGTAAGTACCCTCTTGGATAGCTCCTGCATATTTTCCGTTGACGTGGTCGATAAGAGCGTGTACGGTTTGCCGGCGCTTGAAAATGAAGTGCATGGGCGCGGAAAACGGAGACAAATGCTACAGATGCAAGCACGGTAATCACGACTGTGTATTCGAAGAGTCGAATCGGGGGAAGCGGTCAGCAAAGTGAGTGCCCTCCAAATTTTCGACGTCTGGATTGAAATTCACATTTTAACCCTTCACAGCGGAACTACGAAGAAGAATGAACAACTTGCGCGTTCACTTCGCAAGATGGAGCGTACTTTAGACACTGTCTTAAAATCGATTAACCAACCGGGGTTGGCAGCGCTTGCATCGGGGATGGTGTCCCGCTCGCCTTCACCGTCAGCGGATACTGCAGAAAAGGCGCAAGCTCTAATGGGGCGGGATTCCCCTGCGACGCACGGTTCGAGCTTGCAGTCATTGCATCATGGAAATTCCCCGAGGCTGCATTCACTACCCGATAACGAGCTCAATCCGCTAGGCCTGCTCGCAGAGGCTAGCCTTGCAAACCGGCGTGCGACGACGACCCGAACGCAACCGAGCGCTGACTCTCCGGGTGGATCGAGGCCTCCAAACTCGAACGTCGGCGTTGCGAACGATGTTTACTTTAAGCCTGGTCCGTTGTCATTTTATTATCTTTATCAAAGCGAGAAAAAGACGAATATTTATTATTTTTCGCAGGTCCCATGACAATATTACCGTTACGAAGACTTTATATTGAGCGACAGATCCAACCAGAGATGTTGAGTTTTACATCCACGGAGGAAGTCATCGAACTATTTAACATGTATGTCCTAAAACCTATGCAAGGGTCATCTTTCCTAATTACGCTTGTCTCGTCCAGCTATTTTGATAATATGAACGTACGTCCGACCGATGGCGAGGTTTTTCGTGAAGCTCTAATTTAACGAGCCATTTAGATGCACTGTAATCTCCTGGACCGCGAATTCCACACTCCTTCGCTGGTGTGCTCCCGCTCTCCCTTCTTGCTCACCACCAGTGCGTATCTCAATTCAAAATTTCAATTCTCAACAAACTCTAATAGTACTTTACTCACTCGCCCGCGTACCTACACTCATACAGTCTGCGCTATCTCCTCGAAATTCTACAGCGCGCGTCCGGAGCTGCACCCCCTTCTCACCAACCTTTCGCGCAAACTGGCGTTCAGCGTCCCTGAGCAGGGATACAAGTCGGTGGAAATCGTGCAGGCTTATCTGCTGCTCGCGCTGTGGGGCTGCGGTCCGGCTGAGCGGTTCGAGCAGGACAAGACGTGGTTGCTGCTCGGGATGGGGATTCGGTGAGCTGTCCTTGGACCGTTGGGTGGATGATGATGTTATTGACGGATTTCTCAGCGTCGCGACGGACCTCAACCTACACAGGAAGACGGCGACATCTGGGCAGGATACGCCGGAGGGGCGCGCGCGCGACAAGGAAGTACACAACCGGGAGAGAACATGGCTGATGTGCTACATTCTTGACCGCAGCATGAGCGCGCAGATGGGCAAGCCACATTCCATAAAAGAAGAGTATGTGTCTTTTTTCGTTTTCTTCTTCAATCCGAGTCGGAGGGAAAGGGCTGCGTTAAATGATTAATTGATTTGTCTGTTTGTCTGCAGCTTTATCATCCGCAACGTCGAGCACTGGTGTCAGCAACCTTTGTCGACGGTGGGGGATGGACCTATCGCTGCCTATGCGGTAAGAATTTTCATCATCCGAGTTGTCGTTTTTTTTTTTCGTAACAGTGTTCACGGAACATTTAGGCCTTGCAACGGATCCTTTCGCGGAGCCTCGATATTCTGTACTCGAGTACAACGACCGCTTCCGGACTCCAGGAGGATTGTGACTACTATGTCGTCGTCAGAAGCATTGAAGTCCAAATCCGCGCCTGGCAAAATTACTGGGAGGGGAAATCTGATTATAGAGGTTCGGATTTTTTTCAAGTGTATGTTTATTTTGCTGTGCGGCTTCATACACGAATTTTTACAGGCGACGAGAGGTACAAGAATTACATGGACTTGATTGGAGAATTTTACTTCAACTACGCGTTACTGGTCGTCAACTCCTTCGGTCTTCAGAACGCCCTCGAGCGGTCGCCTGTCGACATTGGGCACTTCTTTGCACGGTGTCATACGACGGCGACGAGGTGTGCGACGCTAGTTCGCGATAAGCTGGGACCACAGGGATTCCTACGCTTTTCGCCCGATGGTCATTTCGTGCAATGCTCTTACGCTGTGCTGAGCTTGCTGAAGGTGTGAATTTTGCGTCGGTTTCATTGCTTTAATATTCAACTTCTTTATTTAGTTTACTCGGCCAGTGTTTCGTGCGTTCCTCGAAGATGAGAAGAAGACGTATGCCATCGTCAAGGACGTAGCAGATATGTTGGAAAACATCGCTGTTGGGCCGCAGCACACCCCCGCGCTTTACAGCGCGTTCCTTCATGCTCTGGCCGAGGGTCAATCCGGCCAACAGCAGGATCATCTGAACCACAAAGACGACGATCGACAAAGACAGCAGGTTGGCATTCAAATAGGTCAGCAGCAGCAACAGCAGCACGACTTGTCGTCGTCATCATCATCGGGATTCGGCCTCGCGACCGGCAACGGCGGGGGCTTTGATTCATCCGCGTCCTTGGTTCCTCCCGAGTTCCAATTCAACGGCGAGATGGGCCCTGCGATGGATCTCTCGACGTTCCCGCCGACGATGGCACCTGTCGATCATCAAGGCGGCGACGCGTCAGGCATGTTGACGATGGACAGCATTCTCAGCAGCGGATTCTGGGATAGTGTGCTCGTTCCAGGTGCGTTTTTTTCGTTCTGGCTTCGTCTTCCTTAATTTACTCAGGGCTGACCATCGATGCGTTGCGTCGGTGTCCCAGGTTATTCTAATACGCTGGAGGGGATGAGCGGGGGCTTCGTATATGGACCTGGCGTCAGCGGGTTGATCACCTCGCGATTGGCGACTCCAGCGGTGTCCGGAGCGAATACTCCCATGGGTGGGACAAGGTCCGAGTTGAATCAGAACAACATAAACGCAGCCTTCGCCACCCGTGAGCCAGCACCGGTGGGTCAGGCATAGTAATAGGAACAAAGGACTGTTTGCTCCGTCGCCGCCGCCGCACTTCTTTCCTTTCTTCTTCACCCACCGCATCATTAAAAAAAAAGTCCCAGATCTTGGAGAATCTGCACTTTCCATCTTGCTTTGCTTTGTTGCTGCTGTCATATTCTTTCATTCTTGCATACGGTATATATTTTTTTCTTGTTCTCCTGCTCCTGTGAGAAGTGTATCTTATTATCAATCTCTCGTGTTATCGAGCGCGTCGTTGTTACAGATGTTTTTCTTGTGATACGTTCCTGATAGTAATTTTCAATGATGATGCCAGTGATGAGTAACGAACTATCCCTCGAGTCACCAATCCTTGGAACACCGCATCCTCGTAAGTGTGCGTGAAACAATCGATACGAACGCATTTAGTGTGGGTGATGACCTCTTTTGTGCGACATGGCGCTGAGAAGGGGGAGACATTCGAGGGAGAGTGAACACACACAAGAAAAAAAAAAGCACACACCTTGTGCCAGTGCAAAAGAGGGAGGAGGGAGAGGCTGAAAGTGGATGGTTCTGTGATCCGGTCAAACAGAGCAGTCGAGATGATAAGGAGGTACATGGACACACAGAATTCGAAGTCTTCGAAGCCAGGTCCCATTGACAGAGAAGGACACCCGTATTGAAAATAAACGCGCAATGGCCGGCACCAAGATGGTCTATAATTACGAATGTGCAATTATGTTCCTCCCCCGGTGCCTGGTGGCACGTCAGTGACTCGGAAGGCGTAATGAAGTCGGGGTGGGGATCGGAGGTGCCTCGAGGGTATGAATGACCTTGCGAGAATGAGCGTCCGGCGGATGGGAAAGCGCATGCAGTGTGTCGGGTCAAGGTTTGAGCCAGTGCTCTCTCGGAGACCTTTAAACCTGGTACTGGGGGTGCGTATTGGAAATGGAAACCTTGGGTGACGGGGCTACGTAACTTTGTCTAATGGTGAGCGAGCGAAGAGGTAGGTCAACGTCAGCGAGCAGATAATTTAAAAGTCTGGAGCTCACCGTCACGGTGACCGCCATGCGGCGCCCAAGAAAACAAAGCGCCGGTTTGTAAAACTCTGACTTGAAATACAGGTAATTGCGGTCATGTCTCATCGAGATCGCATGGAATGAGAATGCGGAGGTCTCTCATATGGTCACCTTTGAATCTTCCTTGTGAACAAAAAAGGGGGAAAGGATATGAGCGGCACCGTTTCGCCGCAACGACACTGCGGTAACTCGGAATTCGGGCCATGCTCGACGACTTGTGACCAGACGAAATTCATCAAGAATTCAGTAGAGTATTCGGAATAGTCATTTGAGATGAAAGGCCTGCCGCGATATGAGCTGTCGAGTTGTCGACATGGAGTTCTTGGTGATGCTGGTGCAAAGATTGAAAGATTGAAAAACGTGACGGATGAATACGGATTTCCCAAAATGGAACGACCGGCGCGCTCCACGACCACGGCACGACGTGGTGGCAAGCGACCATTCGATGGACTGGCTCTCGACAACTTTCACGACAGAAAAATACGCTGTCTGTCCATGCCTCCCCCCACCTCAGCGGACGACTGGCTTTCGGGTCGAAGATTCGGAATCGTAATTGATGCTGGGTCTTCTGGGTCGCGGTTGCAAATATACAGCTGGAGGGACTCGCGTGTGGTTCGCCTGGAAGGGGATCCAGAAGCCTTCAAGAGTCTTCCACAGGTAGAGAAAGGCTCGAGAGAAGCGGATGGATGGGTGCGTAAAACTGAGCCGGGTGAGTCGTATTGATACACTCTTTTGTTGCAATTTATCCAATGAACTCACACAGGCATTTCGACTTTTGGTGCGAACCCGGAGGGAGTTGCTGGACATCTCGCTCCGTTGCTCGAGCACGCACGATCACATGTGCCCCCTTCTCTACACTCCGAAACGCCCATCTTCCTCTACGCGACGGCTGGGATGAGATTATTACCACCTGAGCAGCGTAACGATGTGCTTGACGCAGCTTGCACCTTTTTGAAATTTCATTCAAACTTTCGAATTGAAGGAAGCTCCCCGGAGGGCCCTTGCGGCTCCAGCATTCGCGTCATTTCGGGCGAGGAAGAAGGCCTCTTTGGCTGGATTGCTGTCAACTATCTTATGGACCAGTTCACGCAGGATAACAATGATCGGACGACGTATGGCTTCCTGGATATGGGCGGCGCATCGACACAGATTGCATTCGAACCCAGTCCTGAAGAAAGGAGACCTGAGGATAAACTCACTGAAGTTCGATTAAGGCTCGTGAACGGCGAGGAAATCCGACATGAAGTCTTTGTTACGACCTGGCTGGGATACGGAACAAATCAAGCGAGAGAACGTTACGTCGCTGATACAATCCAAAGACAAAGCGACCAGGGTTGGAGTGGAAGTGAACCCATCTCCGACCCATGCTTGCCTAGAAATTTATCATTAGATGAAGGCAAGGAGGTATACGAGAACACTACTCTTGTAGGCACTGGTTCTTTCGAGCAATGCCTACAGCAAGTTGCGCCCCTGCTTAACAAGAATGCCCCTTGTCCCGACGTCCCTTGTCTGTTCAACGGCGTGCATGTTCCAAACATCGACTTTTCCGTCTCCCGTTTCATAGGCGTCTCTGAGTATTGGTACTCCTCAGAGCACGTGTTTGGACTTGGAGGAGCCTACAACTTCGCGGAATTCGAAAGGGCAGCGTCGCAATTCTGCAGTCGCGACTGGGAGGACATAATGCGTCAGCATCGTCTTTCAAAGGATCGAGATGCCCTCGGAGGCGATGGAGAAGTGGAGGTGGACGGCAAGATTGTCGACTTGGGTCGCTGGGGCGACAATGTCGAGATACCTAGGCTTCAGATGCAGTGCTTCAAGTCTGCATGGCTGGTGAACGTCCTGCACGATGGAATTGGGATGCCACGTCTCGTCGATCCAGGCGGAAATCCAAATGATGACGCACATGAAGTCGAGAACAAAGCCAAGCAAAAGGGCCTCGGAAAACCACTTCTGCAGTCCGTCGACGTCATTCGAGATACAGCCATCAGCTGGACGTTGGGGAAAATGGTGTTGGAGGCCAGTCGCGAGGTCCCCCCACTTTCGGGTGATGTGCCACCGATTTCGGACCCTTCCCCGAAGACAGACAATGCTTCACAGGAGCCAATCGATGATTTAGAGGATTGGATTGGTGACGATGAAAATCTACTTCCTTCAAAAATCAACAACAAATATCTATTTGAATTCACGTTATCCAACATCCTCTTATTCGTTGTCTGGGCCCTCGTCTTCGTCACCCTTGCGTATCGGCTTCGTCGGCCAGCGTCGAGACTCTTTCGGAAATTTACCAGACGTACATTCAAAAATGGCACTTTGGATGGTACAGACCAAACCTTGCTGGAGGAGGGGGAGTTTCCGACTGGATCTCCACGATATGTCGGTCCATCACCCTCGCGGTTCTTCTCATTATCTTCCACTTCTCTTCCCTTGACGCCCATGCGCTCGTATCTGTCAAGAATACTCTCCCCATTCCGTTCTTCTGCGCAATCCTCCAGTACGTTCGCTGCGCGCCACATGCCTACACCTTCTGCGCGCGCCTCCTTTTCTCGCTCATTCTCATCACCTTCCCTGAGGGGTATGAACGGGACCGCAAGAAGCGCGCAGAATTCAATAAACGACGCCGGATCTTGGATGAACCAAGGTTCGACAGCTCCTGTTCGTCAGGATAACACTTTGATGATGAATGGGCACACGAACACCAGCTTCTATCAACTGCCGCGTTCTCGTAACAATTCACAGATGAACCTTACGACGCTGGTTCCTCGCCAAATGTCTTCGAGGAGTGGGAGTGGGCAACAAACACCAACGGGTAGCTCCTTTGACGACCGAGAGTATATTTAACTCTTATTAAACGTTCCATTTTATGGGTCGCTAGTGCCTATAAGGAAGAAGGAAGGGAGAAGAGAGGACAAGAGAATTGATCTGAGAGATCATTTCAAGCTCCCCCGAGGACGGTCGCCATTCACCGCGACTTAGTCAACAACTGCTCTCACACCTGGACTCCAACAGGCCTTTCGTGGCAACGATGGGTACGCCGATGCTTTCGTGCGTTGGGCGAGAAATTTTCTCCCTTGGGCTTTCCTCGTTCCTCGATTTTCCCGCTCCAGGCTTACTGAGCCGTGAGGTTCAATACTTATTCATAATCTTGCGCTCGAGGGGGGCTATGCCGATAGCGCTCCCCTCGCAGAGCACTCGTGCTGAAGTGTCAAGAAGCAGTATTGATGGAGAGAGGGAACCTATTAACCGCACAACACTACCCGTAATGGCATCGGTGGTATCACGGCGACCACATGGATTGTTCAATTATGTTCGCAGCTGGAGATAACGCTTGGTTTCGCATGAATGTATAGACTTTACGAGATTTACAAGACGGTTGGGGATGACATTTTCTTATGTATGATCCTTATGGATGCACCTTTGTGGGGATACATGCATTTTCGGACTGTTACACTAGACATTTTAGAACATTGACACTTGTCACGCATCTAGACTTTGAACTTACCATGACACCGTTGTGTTACCTTGCTCTCGATCTTGTGCGCCCAAGGACGCCAGTGGGCGGTGGATTTTGTGGCGTGGAGTTCTCATTCGTCGCTTTGCCGAAAACGCTTCTCCTCTTCAACTCTCGTATGCGTTCGATCGTCTTCACGAAATCGACTTGATGAGCCAGTTGGTAACCTTTCTCATGCAGCCTGGTCTCTTCTGCATCGTTCAGAATTTCGAAGCTCGTTCTTTCTCCATTTCGCCAAAGAAGAAGTTGGTATGTCGCCTCCGGGAGAAGAACGTTGCTCGCATACTTGGGAATATTTGTTATCGCGCAAATGACGGAAGGGCTGCGGAACAAACTTACATCAAACATATCTTGAGTCTGAAGATCTTTGAATTCAAGTTTACAGGACTTCCTCTCCGGTGGAGTATCCATCTTTGTTTCTTCCCCCTGTATTCACTCAGTAAATTTGTAAAACATTTTAGCTCCGATAATATACCTTTACCCCCACGGCCACTTCGTCCAGCTACATTGAGAGACGTAACTATCAGTGGATCATCCAATAAAAGAAACAAAGAAGGCTGCGCACCTCAACAACCTCGACGATCTCGTTATGTGCGGCCTCCGAACTCTGGAAAAACGTTGGTCGACATGTTTAACCACAGACCGATGATCGTGTGATCAACACTTACGTGTCCAGAGGCTTCTGCAGCGAGCGGGGTAACGATCTTTCCATCCTCAGCGCGCTCAGCGTCAGTAGGTGGAGCCTGAGCGTGTCATTTTCGAAGTTCATATAGAAAATTGAATTAGAGTGACGATTTACGCGGATAAGGAAGGGATCTACACTGACATCTGTCGTCTCGTGATGTGTGTCTTGGCGCTGCTCGTCGTCTAGGCCGTTAGGCGGGGTCGGGTTCGAAGGACCTGGTATATCGCTGGAGTCTTGGACGCCGTTGGTGGCATCGAGTGGCATGGGATCGGGTTGGTTATCTTCTGCGATAGAAGGAGGAATGGAAGTTTCAGTCGATCCAAAATGACCGCCCAAACGAAGCCAGTGGATTATGCATGTCAATAATTTATCAACCTCCAGCTTGAACATAGTTCCATGCGCCCCTGCCGACTGCGAGAGTTGATGGCGAGATTTTCCCCCGCGCAAGAATAAAGCGTGACGATCCTCTGCAGGAGGGTACTGGTTTCCAATAATGCGTTCCAAGATGGGTATAGTGTAAACAAATTGTTGATCCATGGGTAAGGTGTAAAAGATATCGTCATCAGGAACAGGATGAGAAGGCTCTGGAAATGACTTTGTCGACAATTCGGTCTTAAAGTTCTGCAGCTCCAAGTCATCTTGCTCGCTGTCGTTGAAATTTGTAGGTCGATCGGTTTTGTAATCTCCAAGCTAGAATATCATCAGGAGATGCATTGGTAATTAGGAGCACGAGTAACAACTCACCCTGCAAGTGGCAAACTCAGGTTCGTCTTGTGAATAAAACATATCTCTCGTAACAAACAGCTCTGTTCTATCCAAGAAACGTAGCTTGTACCTTCCCTTCTGGCTACTTTTTGTCGGCGGGACGTATTCCAGAATCTCTGCAGGCCAGTAATCGCGCCTAGACTTCTTGTCCTTAGCATAAACAGGTTCGCCAGGGATTGAAAGGCTGTCATCGGCTGGGGGAGGAGACCAATCATCGCGTTCGAACGGTGCAGGAAGTGGTAGTGGAGGAGAGAGAGAACGTTCTTTTGAAGCAGATGTCTTTCCTTTCCTAGGAGATTTGGTGGAAAGTGACGTTTGTGGCAGGGAGTACAGAGCGGAAATCGAAGTCGGAAATCCATCATTCAACAGCGCTTCCTCTTCATTCATTTTCTCCAAAGCTGCTTGCCAACGCTTGGGGATACTTGAAGCACGCTTCTTAGGTGACGAATACGCCAAAGGATTTGAGTGGAAGGTCGATGATGTAAATCGAATTTGGCCCATAGCTCCTACTTGGGGGAGTACGTTTGCCTGCGATGGTCTTTGAATGACGATTGAAGAGGAAAGCGTTGGACATGGCGGAAAGAATAGTTCCACCTCGAGTGGGATGCCTCTTTTCAATACCTAAAAGCAACGATTGAGTAAGAAGGCTTTAACGGCGTCCGGAACAAGTAAGAGCAACCAGAAGAGAGCATGGTGCAAGTATGCCAAAGTTCCGGTAACCCGTTGAACAAGTAAACTCAAAAAAAGCCATGCAGGAGTAGTTTCCTGAGTCAAAGCGTCCAAAAGAGAAGCTCACCTTTGCTGGCCACCAGAAATAATCATCCACATCATCATCGTACAGAACATTGTTCTCGTTCACTCTCACCCACACGAAATCCTTCAACGAACCAATCGACCAGACTTCATCCACCTTTGGGGGCATGGGCGACAAACTACTCAACGAGAAAATGCTCCCGTTTCTGTTTAAATCATGGATCGAGCCCAACTTCTTGGGAGCCACTTTCGTTCTCCTGACAGAGGGTGATGGAGAGGTGTCATCACGCTCTCGGTTAGACCTGGCAGCTCTGCCTCGACTTGGAGGACTTGATAGCATGGTCAGGTCCACGACGTCATCTTGTAACTTGGTCCCCCGTCCAGCGCCCTTGGCTGCAGGTGCGCCTCTCGATCGTTTGGAGGGCGTCGACGGCGAACCTGGTCCCGGTTGCCTCTTTCGCTTTGATGGCGACGAAGATGATAGTATAGTCAAAGGAGACGAGTTAGGTGGAGATATGCGTGATGTAGACGCGATTGGTGACTTCGGGGAGGAAAGTGTCGTCCTGTTCTTGCCGTACACCTTTACGCCCACCTTCGAGAGCGGTCTTGTGATGGAACTCCCGACAGGAGAGTGTCCAACCCTAGGCAATTCCATTGCCTGTAGTTTGCTTGCTTGAGGTGCGCTCGGTGTTGGCGATCGTGATTCCACGTCCGAAAGGTCGGATAGGTCGTCGAAGGCGTCGGCGGGCATCGCGGCCTTCGATGAGCTTGAGGCCTCGCCAGCACGGCTGACAGTGACAAGACTCGAAGGAGGCGAGTCAACGAGGGGTGAAAGTGGACTGGATTCCATAGCTTGTATGATGTTTCTCGAAATCGATGGGCAGTGTGGACGAGGAACAAGATGGAGAACACACAAGTTGTGTGGGCACGAAGTGAGTGTGAAGGACGCGGACACGGAACCAAATCGGCACGCGCCTGTCACCTCTCGATCACAACGCGACTGTCACATTTTCTGCATTGCTTCGAGACGAGACTAACCTTCGATTACAAGATTTGAACGGGGAAGAAGTACGTGCTCAACACAATACGATTATAGAGAAAACTACTAACATCAGAATACGAATGCGAATTTCGTTTGATGGACGATGCCAGACGAACACCCGAGCACCATCGTACGCACACAATTCTCTGAACACTTCTTCGAGATGCTGGGAATGCGGATTTTGACGACATTCATCAGGTGAACAAGTGGATATTACCATCACGCATTGCCTCTTCTAAACCACCTTTGAGAAGCAGGTCATTGAAATATAGGCAGTCGGTCCAAGGATCTCTCTGGCGTCTGGCGACCACCCTCTCAATATAATCATAGATGGTCTTGGGAGAACCAGCCGATGTCGTATCTCCAGGTGAAGGAGCACGGAAGTGCTCACGCGCT
Source organism: Schizopora paradoxa (assembly GCA_001020605.1). Classification (NCBI taxonomy): domain Eukaryota; kingdom Fungi; phylum Basidiomycota; class Agaricomycetes; order Hymenochaetales; family Schizoporaceae; genus Schizopora; species Schizopora paradoxa. The sequence continues at coordinate 14,561 of KQ086146.1, read as the reverse complement.
TCCAGCACCACAATGTCGATTTCGTCAAGAACGAAACGCAATCCCCTCCCCTTTTTGTCTATCGCAGGCATCCTCGTCAAATCCGAAAACTTTCTTTTGGCTTCTCCAGGATCGTAAACGATGCCTCTCGCAGTGTCGAGGAAAGTGTATGGAAGGAAAAAAGGCTTCTCCGCTGCCTTTTCACCTCCACGATCCCCCATCACGTCCACACCTATTATTGCGCCTTTCGCTTGCTGCAATAGGTTGGCGACGAGCTGAAAGTACGACCCGGCACCACTTCCGAATCCTGCCACAGTTTCAACTGTCTCCAAACAGGCGACCGGTGGGACTCTTCCAAAATTCAGAATGAGGAGAGAATTTTGGAATGGTTTTTCCGTGTCCAAGTCAAAGTCTTTCGAAATTTGCTCCATGAGACCAGGGAGGTGACGATGTAGCTCGAAGGCGCCGAGAAGCTGGAGGAATCCGGACGGGGCCGATTTTTTCTTCAGAAACCCTTATTCATAAAACCCACTTGAGGATTTCCTTGACTTATTTCTATGTTCGCTATGACTCACCGAACCACGGATCTCGCATTTGCTTGCACTTTTCCTTGTGGTTGCCACGTTTCCATGCAGTTGTCTGACACTCCTTTGAACAGTACGTGGCGACCTCACAACCAGCGCACTTGAATAGCGGAGCTTGTAATTGTTTCTTGGACCTTTTGCACTAATCATTGATCCCTAGTTCAGCAAGTCGAAAGCCTATGATGGTCCGAAGATAAATGGACGAACCGTAAAACATTCGTCGTCGTCGATCTCGGCGAAGTCCCGCTGATATATTGCGTTGAAGACTGTCCGGTCCAGCAAAACACTTTCGAATCTCGACCAGTGCTCTGCGAGAGGTCCCGATTCCAAGCTTTGGGTTAAGCCCTCCAAGCTAATTTCTTTGGCGGCTCTTATGGCGGCAATGACGACAAACCGGTGAACGAAGTATTGTGGCAAATCCTCAATGAGGATTTTTTTTATTGTTGTGATGGACGCGCTTCCCAAGTACTGTGGATACTTAGAGAGTATCGCCAAGGAGCGCAAGAAACCCAACTTGAACATGGCAACAGCCCACTGCATCCCGTTTAATGCCTGTTCGCAGTTCTGTAAATTAATCATTATTCCTCGTATTATGTTCACGTATGTGCCTTCTTCGAGTGCTTTTCGCCGATCCGATCGTGTGATGTCTTCGACAACGAACGAGAGTAGCTTGGCCGTGAGTGGCACGATGTCGTTCTTAAGAAACGCATTCGAAAATACAGTTTGCACTCCATCCAAAACACCCGGGCTCTTGATAGTGAGTAGGGAGAACAGGTTCACTAGATTAACAAGTTCCGTGTTCTCCTTGTTGATCTTTGTTGGGTGATGAAGGTGCCGAAGAAGTTGTTTCGCTACCACCGATGCATCGCCCCCCACTGCGTCGAGGACGACTTTACGTGCTTTATCCATCTGCCCTTCATTTTGCTTGTTGAGTTTGCTGGCGGCGACAAGGCCATCATAGAGATGGGCGACCCATCTGGGATTATCACTGGAGTCGGTGATGGAGGTGTCCTCCGTTGCGAGCCAAACCTTTACGATGATATCGAGAAGCCCGCCATTCAGAATGGTACCCTCGAAAAGAGCCCTGCGATTTTGTGATATCCACGTAACGTAGAAGTTCATAAAGGTGAAGATATAAAGGCGTAGAGCGGGATCTGGTGGATTGGGAGAGGTCTTGTCGGTAGCGACGCCGCCAAAGTAGCGAATCCAGTTCAAGATCTTCGACCAGTTATAAACGAAGGTGTTGATCGCTGGTCTAGGAGCGGAGCCGGGCCCGAGTATGCCACATATTCCAACGAGCGACAGGAGGGCGAGATCGCGCGTCAACCTCTGTGATGGAGTAGAAAATCTCTGCTGTGGGTCGGGGGCAGGAGCATCCAGGAAGGAGCAGAACAAGATGAAGGCCTCAGGCATATATCCGGGGCGCATGAGGCTCCCGAGATCGCTCACAGCTCTGAGATCCTTCACTGAGCCCTTCGCTGCGGCAGATAGAGTCTTCAAACGCAAAAAATCAGCTATCGATAGTAGAGATTGACGCCAAGCTGGCTCGCGATGGAGCTCGTAAGTCATACCCTGCGGATCTTCTCCTTCGAGCCAGCGTTCGAGCTTGATTTCTCGAATATTTCAACTAGTTTCTCCATGGTCTCGTAAGATACTTGAAGTGTGGTAGGGGGTTCTTCATCCCGAATGCTCTTATTGCTTTCGTGTGTTTGGGGAAGTGCAGAAGCCTCCCATGCCACAGTTACCTCGCGTGGTCCGCACGATGGGCTGGCTACGGGTCAAATTTGGACCATCGTGCAGGTTGGACGTTAAGAATTCGTGCAATCTCGTCGTCGTAGGAGTAAGAGGTTGGCAAATTGATGGACGACGACGACGACACTGGACTAGTTGGGCGATCAACCTGTGTCGTGTGGCGGTGCGACGTCGATCATTGCAGAACTCGAGCACACAGTTCTGGTGGTATTACCACCTCAGGGACTGGTGCTTCTTCGGTTAAAAAAAAAGAGAAAGGCGACTTAAGGCGAGCTTCAGAATTTGATAATAAGAGAGTCTGTAGCTGTAAAAGACGGTCGGTTGAGACGTGAACGAAGTAAATTCCTTCTCTCCTTCGAAAGTTCAAACATACATTCTTTTCAAATTCCCTCTACCTTGAGGTTTCTCGCCTGAGTGGTGTAGTCCCTGCACATAATTTAGTAAGGGAGATCTTCATTCTCACTGGAATTACGAATTAATATTATGTCCACAAGCTGTTGCTAAAGAGTCAAGTTGTACAAATGCAAGATACGAAAACTTCAAATCGATGTCTAAGGTATATAAATTCGAGAATAGCCTTCCACACTGAAGAGCGAAGTCAGGACATAGCTTCGATAGAGATAGTAGAAGACGACTCACGTTCGCCGGCAGCAAGGGCAGTTATGCTTCGAAGCGGAAAAGCGAGACGCTAGGTTCTCTCTACAATCGTCACACATCGCAAGGCATCTAGTAAAATTCAGAGGTCAGTTTACAGTCGCAACGAATGAGGACGAAAGGAGATTACACACCTGCATGGCCAACAGATTATGTCTCGAGGCTCTGACGTGCAGATGACACAGCTTCTTGCGTTGTCAGAGAATTCTGTGTCGTCTTCTATGCCAGAAGCCCTGGAGACCCGCTCTCTGCGCTCCTGAACAAAATCCTGCCACAGGTCGGCTCGTCCGTCTACCGGTGAAAGGGTGCGATGTCTATTGTCTGTCGCAAGTCTATGGTACCGCCGTCGAGTGAGCGGCGAATTTTGCCGTGCGGTCATGTGCGCGATGAAGACGGGCGCCGAATGAGGAGTGTTCGAGGACTCAAGCAGGTCCGAGTACAAATTCGCCGTTTCTCTTCCTCTCTCTTCCCTCTCTTCCCCCTCGCTTTCTTGGCCTGACATTTCAGAATCCGAATCACCAAAGTCCGACGAATCAATTTCATCTGGAGGAATATAATCGTCCTCGTCATCGCTGATCGTTCCGCCACGTAGGAAGCGCGAATAGTCATCGTTCGTTGTGTCAGGGACGCCGATAGGTTCTTGTGACGTGAATCGCTCCCGACTTTCCGGCATACCGTCCTTCGTCGGCATGATGATATGCGAGTCCTTCCACCGATACCATATGACCCAGAGTAACATGCGCGACGTCCCCTTCACAACTGCCCATAAACTGAGCGCAAAGCGAACAAACTCCCGCAACAAAGTGTAGTCGAAAAGCCAGTCGCTCTCCTTCGCGTTCACCTTGACGTTCTTGATTTCGTGGCCGAATCCGCCAACACGTCGCTTTCCTCTTTTTGGCTTTCCGACAGAGACGACGCCCTCGGTGCTGAGTTCCACGGTGCCATCGTCCTCGGCATTCGTGTTAGTCATTGTGCGTGAGTCGGCGACCGCGACGGACCCCAACTCATTTCCTAGACCAGCTACGTTAGTTGCCTCCAAACTGGCCGTTCCGAGACGAAGTAGCACCACAGAGAAATCCTCTTCGAGATGGGGCGCAAGGCTTCTTGAATGGCCGAATAATGGCCTGCGAACTTGTCCCTCGAGGAGGAGTTGGGTCAAGATGTTCAATGCGCATGTGAGCAGCGTGACGATCAGAAGAAGCGTCTCAAGAAGGCTCGGAAGGTAGTTGAGAAGAGGGTATGATGATGGCCTCGTGAAGAGAACCAAGTTAAAATGAAGGAGGGTAAGAAGGGAGCAAATTGTTGTTGGGATTAACCGTTGCCGTGACCAGCGTTTCTTTGTCCCCAGGAAGTGGATCATCGTCAACTGATCTTTGTCAGCCTCATTCTCACATCGAATCAGTGAAGTTCACTCACCTGGAGCAGCGGAAGGACGATGGTGATGATCACATTCTTGTCCGGCCTTGAGGGCGGGCCTTTGTTAGGATGGGTCAATGGGACGGAGTAGATGTGCAATAGCATAGCGTATCCGAACTTGTCAACTTTGTTAGCATTGTGCTATTTGTATCCAAAAAGTAGACATACCAAGTTGAAAGGGGACCCGCTATTCGCGTGATGACCTTCTAAGCCCCTCGTCAAAGAGCCTATCACGAGCGAAAGGCAAACGGCACAGAATGTAGTCCAGCAGATGTCAGCCGTCTCCTTGCTTTCTGCCCACTGACCCAACTCCTGGATTCCCCAGAAAGTTGAAGAAGGGTACAAGTTCGATACCTGAAGCAGAACGACGGTCAAGAGCGCCAGAGACTTGAAGAGGAGAAACAGCGAAGGGATGCGAAAGGCCGTCCGATACTTCGTCGAGGAAAGGTCGATGGGAAACATGGAGTAGAAGAACGCGTGAAATATCGAGCGTCGGCCGCGCAGGACCCTCATAGCAAGCGAACGACGAGGTGGAACGACGATGTGTTGTATCCGGTTCAGCAGAATGGTCTTTGTCCTTTCAGCATTCAGAAACGGAAGACATCATAGCTCACGCACCATGACCAGCAACCCTACGGCATACCCAGACGTCAAGAAAGCGAGTGGCCCTGGCATCGCTACGAGTTCGTACGAAATATTGTCCGGTGTCCCTCTATGCTGCAACCGACTTGCCAGGCTTTGCGCTTGAGAGCCTGAGGCGGCTGCAGCGGATGCCAGCGCGCGGTTCTCCAGATCCTGGTTGAGGATGTCATCAATCTTTCGGAGACGAGCAATAAATCGGGATGGCAAAGAGAGAAGTGACCCCAAACTCAGGGAAAGGTTGAGTTGTGGGGAGAGCTCTCTCGGTGGGGGGTCATTCATGAGCGTGTTGGAGGATGTGGTGGTCAAGGTGCAGCGGAATATATGAGGCAGGAGGCAGGCGGCATGTCTCCGGCATGCCCGTGAAATGGATCCGTATGGACAATGTCCGCGATCACAAAACATGTCTCACTGTCAAAAAGGCAAACGTTTAATTTTCTATTCTCAAAAACGTCATCTTGAATGTTCGTGGACGAATTGCGCTGGGCGTTCAGCAAATTCAGGTTTTCAAGGAAAGAGGTTGAATGAGGGCCAATTCCACGAGTGCTATTTCACCCCCATCATAAATCAGAAGTTTAATCTGCTGAAACATTTTAGCAACCGTCTCTTTCATAATCCCCAACGAAGGGGAAAGAAACTAAAGTACCCTCTCCGTATCGTTCCACGTACTCAGCAGCAAAAAGAAATCCAATTTGCTTGCAAGCCAAAAAATACTTTGAGCACACACCGCCCCGATCACAGCCCGAAACCGCCTCTAATCGTCGGCAAGATCTCCCTCGTTTCAAGTTTGCTCGAAAGCTCCGAAAAGATATCCGAACGGAAGACGGCTCCCCACATCGAATGTGCAATTATCTTGCACAGCGAGAGCTACAGCGAGCAGTGCGTCGGTGGATCCATGCATGGAGGTTACAGGCTTACAGCCCCGATTCGACCTGTGTTACATTACCCTCTTTCTCCTCGCAGAAAATATTGTAGATGGAATTTCGAAACAGAGAAGTGAATGCCAGAAGTGCGAAAAAACATCGCTTTCGTCGCGTCGGTCGTCGCGGTCGTCGTGGTCGTCGGTCAAGCCGGTCGAGTCGGTGGAATTTCTCCGAATCGCGCCGCGGCTACGCAGGATCGTCTTGACTTGAATCATCCTTCCAACACTTCGTCCAGCAGTAAATTTCCTCTTCGCTGCAAGGGCGTCGATCTCTTAGAGTAACTTCGGATGCTTGCAAGGCATTCTGTACCACTACAGGTGGTCAGATCATTCAATTACAGCACGTCTCGTCGGAACGCCCACTCGGCAATACGACGATTTGCGCAAAACCTTGAAAAGACGCAACCCGCTATCCATCTACAAGCCAAGGATGTAACAATACACTCGAAGCCTCAAGATTTCAAGAATGTGCTGCTGGTGAGCAATATATTGCATATTTGGCGAAGAATTAGTGACTTACATCGTGTCTGCTCAGGACATGATTCGCCGGGCGAGACGTCGTATTTTCTTTTCGTCATTGTACATCGGAGAATCTGAGCAATATCTGGTGCGCGCCGACCCATTCAATCACGTTTTATGCCTTACGAACCTGTTTGCTTAGATAGACGCGTTAGGGGAATCCTTGTTGTCAAATCCATCCCTACGTTTGTCCATGGTGTTGGATTACAACCGTTCCACCCGACCAGGACCCAAGTCAACAGCGTCTCTTCTCCTGCCCCTCATCCAGCAATACTCTGACAGAGTAGATATAAGTTTATTTCGGAGCCCGAAGTTAAAGGGAATCATGGCTAAGGCTGTTCCGAGGAGATTTGACGAAGGATGGGGGACATGGCATGCTAAAATTTATGGCGTTGACGATGACGTGCTCATTTCCGGGTGAGTAGGTACGTCTGAGTACTTTATGAACCCCATTTCCAGACCTAACTGATATTGTTTAAAGGGCCAACTTGAACGAATCGTATTTTACGGACCGACAAGATCGATATCTTCACTTCAAATCCGCCGGTCTCTCTGAATATTGCTTTAATTTTCTGAGTACGGTCACACCATTCTGCTACCGCTTAAAAACGAACTCTGGACCAGATGGATACTCACTCCATTGGCCTGACCCGAATGTGCATCCTCAAAGAATCGAGTCGAAGCTTGGGAAGAGCTTTCGTGAATTTCAAGACAGCAACAGACAGGCACACCCTCCAAGTTGTTCGGGAAGCGACGTTACAATATATCCAATCATTCAAGGCCGTCAATTTGGGATTATGGAGGAAGAGAACTGCATAGACATGCTGTTCAGAAGTTTTGATGGCGCTCAAAATAATGAACCTCCTCTCGTGGATTTGACGAGTGGGTATTTCGGATTATCCAAGTCATATCAAGAGCTCGTCCGTACCTCACGAGCGGACTGTAGGCTCCTTTGCGCGAGTCCAAAGGTGCGTTGAGCAAACGATATTTTGAAGACTTTGAGAACCTCATGTCGAATATGAAGGCGAATGGGTTTTATGGATCTCGAGGCATTTCAGGTCGCATTCCCGAAGGGTATACCTTCTTAGAGCAACGCTTCTGGAAGGGAGTTGTTCGTTCCGGACGTGACTGGAAATCCGAGGAGAGTGGCTCGGGGCACGGGGTACAGTTGCACGAATGGTCGCGACCAGGTTGGACGTACCATGCAAAGGGCATCTGGGTGTCTCCTCATCAAGGCGAACCTCCCATCTTAACGCTGTTTGGATCCACGAACCTCAACTCTCGATCAGCGAATTTGGATACGGAACTCGCATTTGTAATGGTTCTGCCGGAGTCAAATTCTGGAGACGCGAGTGGCGACGATGTGATGCTCTTGCGTCGGAAACTTGCCGACGAAATCGCAGGACTTCGCCAATTTGCCGTACCTTGGGAGGGAGCACAGAGGAGAGTTCGGGCGGGAACAAAAGTACTTGTCAATCTAGTCGGGGGAATGCTATGAAAACGTCTTGCATATGCATCTTGTTCTTTAAATTAGAGTATAGAACCATACGATAAATGTTTATGCTACAACCCAATTCATCCGGATAACTAGAATGCAATACATAGAATTACAATGGTTTTGCAGATCTAACGAAAGATTCATGACTGTGCATGCGTGTACCATATTCGTTCGTGTATGTCAAATATGAATAAATATCAGTGCAAGTTAGAGTCGAAACACCACTGATGGCATTTCCAAATACACCTGAAAGTGAAAGATAAGGGAGGTGAGGTGGCCGTTGGGAGGGGTCATCACTCACCGAGACGTCCCAGTTTATTTCGAGACCATAGAGCTCAGCTGGAGCCCTCTCGACATGCTCATCTTGATGACCTTTCGTCGACTAATGTCGTGATAATGAAAGGGGGTGAGCTTGACCCTCTTCAACGCCTTTTCTCCTGTGTTTATCCTCGACACAATCATGTTCACCAAACAATGGGCCGTCACCGCGCCGGAGAAGCGGCCAAAGTGCACCTCCTCGAGCTCGGGACATATATTCAAGTCCGTCGCTGACTGTAAAGTCATGGCGCGTACGAAATTCTCGCACGTGCCATAGTTGGTGGAAAGCGTTCGGAGGTTGGGCATGTTGCGAAGGAGTGCTGCGAGGAAGCCGCCTTGGGGGGCGTCGATCTCGGGTTGGTCGTCATTTTCCGCGTCTATCCACATAGAAAGCCGCATGAGCGGAGGTTTGTGTTTCTCCACTGAAGATGTGAGCTGTCGCCATCTGAGGGGAGAGTAAGGCCAGGGAGATTTGAGTTCAAGGTCCGAGAGAGAGGGCGCGATTTCGAATATACGATCTGCAAAATGGAAACTGGACTCTGCGGTACGTCCTGAGTAGAGAGATAGTGAGCGAAGTTTAGGGAGGGATGTGGGCGATGTTTCCGGTAATAACCAATAGGTAAACTTCACGGTGAGCGACTCCAGGGATGGAAACCGACCAAGAAGGCTCAGTAAATCTTCGGGCTTGTCTCGCAGATTCAGATCAAGGGTACGCAAACCTTCCAGCGACCGCACCGAAAAACCGAGCCGCCCATGGATCCTCAAATTTCTCAGCCTCGGTGACCGTGCCATTTTCAGAGTAATGTCAGTTGTGCACGCGGAGGTGGTAAATGCGAAGTCTTCAAGAGAAGGTCCATTGAAAAGCTCGAAGTCGAAATTATCTGGGAAATCATGATGTAGTCGCACGTGAAGGATCTTCAACCGTTTGCTGTGTGTCATAAACCGTCGAAAATATGACAACGCAATGGCATGCGATTGTTTTTCATCGTAGAACGCGAGCGAGATGGTCAACGGTGTGGACTTCGAAAGAGATCTGGACAGCCATAAGTCGAGAGCAGCGAAATGGCGCTGCTGGAGGAGATCCACCCGAAGTACGACAACGGACCAAAGCGTTTTCGAAGATAGCGCGATACGACGCCATCTGACGGACACCTGGGAAATATTCAAAGGCGCCGTTCCTAGGTCCGTATGGTCATGATGCATCGACGACGCTGCATTTGCCTCGGCGAAATCCAAGTGCACGTCAAGACTTGCGAGACAGAAATGAAAAATCTCGAGGATCATTTCATCTGGGAGCTTCGCGAAGAAGCATGGCGCGTCTTGAGGTAAACTCTGAAGTTTGTGCCCATTTTTCCTTGGTGAATGCAGGATACGGTTCGCCCCCTTCGCAGTTTGTAACGACGCTGTCCTAAGATCCTTATTGCGATTCAAGGCACGATGGGGCATTATGGGAAGACCCAAACTGCAGGTCAGAGTCGATGTCCTGTGACTAAAAGAACCGGTACGTTTGAGGCTCGTCGATGGCGAAAATCTTGATACACTCACCTTCAAAGTCAATTTCGAATTGATGAGTGATCCCTAATGCATCGACTTTCCGAGGATTCATCTCTAATGACATTACATCTCCATGAGTATGTACTTCAGACACTCACTTGTTCATCGCAGTTGAAGCAAAAAGATTTTCCTGCAGCGTTACCTTTTTTGACGGTCACGGTGACAGCCGGGCAGGGCGACCCTGGCATTCCCTTCGACAAGACTCCCCGGGGCGCAACATCGACGACCCCCGTTCACCCACTCGCGAATATTTTCTAGTAAATCCAATTCCATTCAGTTCGCTCGACGCCAGGTAACGACCGCTCTTCTCTTTCTCCCCGACCACCACCATCCCCCTACCGTCGTGCTCGACGCTGATCGAAATGCTTTTCGCAGGCGTCCACTCGTCGTCGCAAAACCAAGAGGTCTACTTCGTCAAAGCGCCTGGCTAATTCGTTGGACGGCAGCGAAGCCTGATTTCGTACGAATTTATGGCAATGCAACAGCAACAGCAGCAGCACCATGTCCAATATGCGTTCGCCCCGCCGGTTCATGCTCACCAACACCAGTCACTTCCCCACATGCAGCATTACCAACCTCCCCAACCTCCCGTCCAACAACCCCCTGCATCGGGCACCGTCGCCCCCGCCGATACGTATAACCAACCGCAACCAACCGCTGCTCCGACAGCATCGACGTCCCAGCAGACGGCAGGACCATCTACGGTAACCGCTGGGCCATCATTATCTTCATCCAGCGCGCCGTTAGTTGCTCAAGGCGATTGGACAAAGAACCTTGTTCACCTCGCGAAGACTGCTGAACTGAAGTAATTCGTTCGTCCTTCCTTGACGTGTTCTGTTCACTGACAAACCTTCGGTAGGAAACATGCGTTGACACTCCAGCTTCACACCGCCCACATCATGTCCGCGCAGACGCAGCTCGACGGAAAGAACAAAGCAAAGCAGGACGTCCATGAGCAGAAGAGCAAGTACGTTATTAGGCTCTTCTTCCTATCGTATTCGAATCTAATGTACTTTAGGCTTGAGATTGAACGACAACGGTTACTCAAAGCCCTACAGGACGTAAATGCGGATCGTGACAAAGCCGAAATGATGGTATCATCAATCGAGAAAGAGTAATACCTTTTCCTATAAATAATCCATTGAGTATTATGACTTATAATGAAATTATCAGGTGTGCTGAACTTAGAGCGAAAATCCAACTTATTTCCGACGGAGAGTATGCTGCCGCAAAACATCAAGTCGACTCATTACGAGCGGAATTAGGAATGCCACCTCTACCGTCTTTGCAGCAAACGATGGCAGAGAAGTCAGCAACGTAAGTCCAATCATCATGTCACGGCCCGGTTAACAGCAAGATACTAAGAATCGAAATTTCATGAGATATCTAAACGACCGCAGAATCAACGGCCCAGTTGAGATGACAACTGGTCATTTTGTTGCAGGGACAAAACGGCCAACCGTAGAGGAACCAATTCAAGATGTTAACTCTCCCAATAAACGACCGCGTGGACGCCCGAAGGGCAGTAAAAACAAATCAAAAGGATCCTCAACGGAGGGTGCTTGATGGTATGATATATTTTATACCTAAGCTCCCATTGGCCTCTCATTTCTTGCTTACAGCTTTCTGGTGTGACAACCATTTGAATTGTTTAGTGTCAATGTAAATTAGCCATACATTATTTATGGATTCCCATTTGAAGCTCTGGATTTGTAGTCCTGGATGCCTAGAAAGATTCATACCATTCAATTTATCAATGTAGCCATGCTATTCAATTCTTCCAAGATAAGTAATTGGAATGCTATTGACTTGATTGTTTCCTCACGGGTCTAGTCAAACAACCAAATGTGTTATCACCAGTATGCAAGTCATGCACTTTGCAATTTCATTAGACCAGATTGATTTTGTCTGAGTAAAGTGAGTTAGGTAAAAAAAAATTGAAGTTTTACTGGAAATGTTGCTCTCAGTAGCTTCAGATAACTCATACACACATAACTTCTCCAATATCCAGGAATGGCTTTTGTTTAGTTATTTCTGTGGATTTATTTGTTATGTTGTCACAATCATTCACAGTCATCAAGTAATATCTCTTTCAAAAAAAAACTGGCTACACGCATTACTACTTTTTTTTCTTTCTTTGCATGAAAATTTTTGAGGTCACTTGATAGGTATATCAATTATGCAAGTTGACTGGTTTGCAATAGAGTGTGCTACATAATATAGTTCCAATAGCTCTGCTTCAACTGCTCCTTCCTCATCAAAACAATCATAACTCAAAATGTCAGTGCTAGGAATCACCTACCATTTCCATTTCAATCCTGCATCATTCAATCAAGAGAATCTTATGCAAGAAATTATAAAGGCAATAGAGGCACTAAGCCCTACATACATATCAAATGTGTTCTTGTTCCGTGCTTCGGAACATCAAATTACAAAAGAGGTATATTTACTAGTGAGGTAAATTCTCTTCTTATTTTTCATGTTGTGTGGAAATGATTCATAATAATTCCACAGAGAAATTGGAAATACAGGAAATTTGCAAGTCTTTGTTCTGAGAAGTGAAGAAGATCCTGGTATATTTGCCAAAGGGCAAGCAGATGTGCTGAGAACTGAATTCACCAAAGCTTATGATGGACATCCATACAAAATAAAAACAGTTGGAAGGCCTCCTCTTCTGCATGAAGATTGGTCAGGACCCAAGCCCATACCCAAGCCTGTACTGAAAAGAACTGGAAAGCCCAACACTGTTCCTTTCCCTACATACAAAAAGAGTTTATGAATTCAAATAAATGATGAGAAAGTGCTATCATCTAGCATTAAAATAAAACAAAAATGTGTCGGGTCTAGCTTCATGCACATGCATGTTTATGTATTTTTCTGAGGCAGAAGCTGTTTTGGTTGAGGTCTCTTTTGCATGACTTGTGAATTTCTGGGACATCATTGAAATTTGTCAAACTGGATGAGAAATTTCTTTATTGGAAGAAGTAAACCTCTGATCCAGGGTGAAAGAAATTTATAAGGTATAGAAGAAACCTAAATGAAGTGGTAAATGAAAGAGGTGAGAATAAGGAAGGTGAAAGAATAATACTCTAAATGTCTGAGGATAGAAGACTTAAAGTCTGCTGGTCATAGTTCAACTGGTTTCCCCAGGAAGGGTGTAATACATGTAGTTTACATATGAACCCCATACCTTGTGCTTCAGGAATGCTAATAGGCGATAGCTGAGTGCCTCGAGTTGTCTGAAAGAGCACATGTGAATGCAGTGTCTCTACTGATAATCTCATATATAAACTGCAATACTTAGGACTTGGGCACATTATGCTCTGGCAGGCTACAAATCCCAAAGTTGCAATTTCACTGCATGATTCAGAAACTATACTTTCAACATCCAGGGAAATATTCTGGGAAGTTGCTGTTGCCAGTGCTTTTATAATCACCAAACCGATGGGTGATCTTGGGATTGAATCTTATGGAGTTCAGCATAGTTGTTATAAATATGGCATGGTAGGTGATATACTTATGCAGTGGATCACATGCTTTAATTGAGGAATAGGAGTATGCTTGAAGTTTCATCCCATACACTCTGCCTTTGACAAGTATGCTAGATTATATGACAAATGAATTGCATTTTATATTATAAATTATGTGATCTATTTATTGAGGAACTTCTGTCTTTCTAAAGCATTCTGTGTTATGCATCTACTGAGCTGTTCAAAATGATGCATGAATATGTACATTAAAGGATAAATTTGATACAAAGTAAATAGAATAAATTCCATTGCAAGCTTGCAATTTTGGATATAAAATGATTCATACAACATAAAGTAACTCAGGAAGTGCATAATTCAACCACAAACCCTTGCACAAAAAATTTCTCTACATTTGAAGACCTGGTATTTAAAAAAATTCAAAACATGTCTGTACTCACATCAATCCAACCAAGATATAACATCAGTTTTGACCCTCTGTTGGATGCACAAACAGAGGCAGAAGTGACTAGAGAGATAACTGCATGCATTGCTGGGTTCAGTGAGGCCCTCAGAGTGAATGCATTCCTATTCAGAGATGAAATGGGGCATGCAACTCAAGACATTTGTATCTTTATACAGTAAGTGATTCATCTTTAAGCTCATAGTCTTCCATCAGCAAAAGGGGGCAGCTGAGATATCTATTTATAGCAACTTCCCTTTGACGACATCCAGTTGCAATTCGAATACAACGTCATATATTTCGATCCAAGCCAACAAAACCACATATATGACGTTATAAGCTCTTGCAAGGTGATAAAAATTAGTGCACCCTATTATCTCAGTTGACCACTTTTGCTGATGTCAAATATTGATGAATCTGATCATTTTTCTCTTCCCTTTATCATTGAACATTATTTATATACTGTGTTACAGGTGGGACAGTGCTTCAGGACAATACAATGTGTCTGTATTGAGGAAGTTGAGAGCTGGTGTAAGGGGAACTCCCATTATTATTCCTTTATCATTATTTCCTACTTACTTCTCCTTATTCTACTACACTCTACCTGCCCCTTTCTCTCCTTTCCCATGATCCTTGTTATGTCCTTTGTCATATGCCTTCGTACTGTAACCATGTAGCCTGGTTGTGGCCAGCGTCACATGACCTGCTTAGTCAGGTTGTGTCCATGAAGCCGCCGCCGGTGCATGGGGATCCTTACCTCTGTTCTCTTTGGATCCCCATCGCACCTCAGGCAAGT